>PYAF01003543.1:2339127-2362124 GCA_007407185.1 Glycine tomentella
AGAAATTCAAATTCAAAATAAACAAACACAATCTTCTTAAATCTTAATTTAAATCATCATCCTCTTCAGAATGGCAGAATAAAAATCCACCCAAAAGAAAGAAACAGTGGCAGAATGCCAGAATCAATATACATCCACAAAAAGAAAAAGAGAAATGAAAAGGAAAAGGAAAAAAGAAAAAAAAAAAAAAAAAAAAAAAAAAAAAAAAAAAAAAAAAAAAAAAAAAAAAAAAAAAAGAGAAAAAAAATGGCAAAATCACACACCCACAAAAAAAGAAAAGAGAAATGAAAAGGAAAAGGAAAAAAGAAAAAAAAAAAGAACAGAATGCAAAATCACACACCCACAAAAAAAGAAAAGAGAAATAAAAAGAAAAGGAAAAAGGAAAAAAGAAAAAGAGAAACAGAATGCAAAATCACACACCCAAAAAAAAGAAAGAAAAAAAAAAGGAGAAACAGAATGCAAAATCACACACCCAAAAAAAAAGAAAAGAGAACGTCTCGGAGGTCGCCGGAGGTCGCGCCAGAGGGAGAAGCGGGAACCAAGGCGCGCGCGAGGGAGAATGTTCGGCAGTTCGAGAGAGAGAAGAGAAACAGTGTTCGCAGAGGCAGAAGAGAAAGAACGTTCGAGAGAGAGAAGAGAAAGAGGGTTCGCAGAGGCAGAAGATGAAAAACCAAGGTAAATCATTTAATTTTTGGGCAGTTATGACATTTCCCTAAACCCACGCAAATCGCGGCCGCGTCACCCACAATCGCGGGCGCGACGGCGCTTCCCTGTAGCGGCCGCGTCACCCGCAATCCCAAACCGCACCGCTACAGACCCCACCGAAGCGGTGCCACGCCGCTCCGCTCCGCCGCTATAGCGGCCGCTCCGGCCGCTATTGATAACTATGATCCTGATCATAGTTCCCCTCGTCCCTTACAGCACAAATGAGTATCACTAGACAGCGTACCCTTGGTGGTGGGGGTCATCATGTATTGGACTACTTGAAGCGCATGTCGAAATATATTTTGGGCTGATGCAACATCTAGAACAAACTACTCTTATTTTGGAGACTTAATGTTTCTTTAATTTTTTTTCCTAATAGTAATTACAGCTTTTCTTCCATTGGATTTGGATCCCATTTTATCCCAAGTTCCCAACTCCAGCAATCGAGAAATACTTCTCCTTAATTTACACCTCCAGCCAGGTACACCGTAGTAACCGTACATCATCATTTTTTTTTTGTTATTATTATTATTTTTCTTTTTTCGTAAAATTTATGTTTTATTTAGTGTTTTTTTTACCCTAATCATGTCATTTGTGAGTTGTGACAGACCTTAATTGAAAGAATTTGTATGTGGTAATTAATTAGATTGCCATTTTGGATTTTTTGTTAGAAAAAGAAGTATGAATTTGTATCATTGTATGTGGTAATTAATTGAAAGAACATGTAGGGGGGCACTCTGCTTGCTTCTCTGGGGGGGGGGGGGGGGCTTATGTATGTCTTTGGGGTAAGAATGATAAAAATTTCTTTTATTTATTGAAAATTAATATGATATTTTTCTTTTTTATATAGTAGTTCCTAGTAATAACTTCTGAGTATTTTATGATGCTTGTTAAAGGGTTGGCCTCATTTATGGTGTTTGAATTTCTCATTAGTCTTACTTTTTTGGTGTCTGGCTTTGTAGGGGATGTGTTGTAATGTCTTCATTACTGGGTTGGCCTCATTAGTCTTTCATGTGCGAACATAAATTAATTTTCCTAAGTCCACCACTGGGTAGTGCCCCCCCTTGATTATTTTTCTGGATCCGTCACTGATCACACCACTAGTTTCCTTTGTAGTACTATTGGATAAATAAATAATTGTAATAAGGAGAAGAAATTGGTCGGTAAGTAAGACCTATGTGAAATCATCTCATTGTTACCCATCACAAAATCATAAAGTCCAAGAACTGTAAGTCCAAAAGATCCTGCATAGACATTGAGTCACTAAAAAAATTCAATTTTAATATCTCATCAACAATTTTCAAGCATCTAGTTCACAAGACCAACTGTACCTATTTCTCAACAAATCTCTCCGTTTGAATACATGAATATTGAAAAGGAAACATTTGTTGCTTCTGGAAAAAAAATACTTTTTTTTATATATTCAATGGACTTTGGTTTTATATCTTATATGTTTACCTCCCTCAATGTCCACAGATAAAATATACCTTAACCTGTCTCTGATTAAAAAAAAAAATAGAAAATAAAATGGTGCTCAAGCTTTATGGTCTCTATGATTAAAGTTCTACATAACAGAAAATTTTGAATTTTCAAACTCTTGAGGTTCTTATTACACAGTATTCACTAAACAAGAGGCCAAACTTAGAAGTTAGACATTTTTACACATCTCAAGAAACATTTCAGAAAATCTAAAAATATTGGTGGGCAGAAATATTATACTACAAATTGGTAGTAGGAGTTACTTGTAATTAAATTTGAAGTGGCTTGGAAAATTCCTTGTGTGCCATTGTAAGCTTATGATAAGGCCTAAACAGGGGAGCAAAACAGAGGCAATTGCACTTTCTTTCTTTGTTTTGCTCTGCTGCTGTGAGGTGAAGTGCTTCAAGGGGCCCTCTATTTATAAGTAACATGTTGTAAGTCTTTGCAGGTTTTTTCTTATTACTAACTTCCACATAAGCGTGCAAATGATGTGGTTGTGGTGTTGCATGGAAATGATTCCCAACGAGAATCAAATCAGCCTACTTCCCTTCCTCTTTATTATTGTTTACAGTTTGCCTCTACTTTCCTTTACCCTTCCCCAAGAGAATGGAGGCCAGATCTTGCTAAAAGTAATGCCTGTCAATGTCATTAAACAAGCTTTATTATATCTGACTTGAATCTCTCAAATTATCAGCATGTCATTCCCTTAGAGAAAATGTGTGACTGTAGTTCGGATCTTATTTTTATCAGAATATCAAACTTCCAAGTTACCAGTTCATCATTCCATTCCTATTATTATTGTTTGTCCTGGTACAAGCTTGGCACCTTTCAGGGGATTTTTACATTAAGATCACATGACCTACACCAACCGTCCTAGAGCGCAATGCAAGTTGCAACCTAGTGACATATTCATTTATTTTAGGAGAATATTACATTGACACCAATATGGTACTGCACAACTAATAAGAAAAAGGACAGAAAATATAAATTTGATAGGATATATGATATATGATATGATAGAAAAAAAATAGAGAAAAATAAATAATATTAGTCAAATGTTTAAAATAATATGATATTTATTAATTATTATGTAAAAGGTTCTAACCTTGTCAATATTTAAAGCTATTTTATTGGTTTTCTTTTTCTTGCTTTATTCTGTTTTGAATTCTAGTTTTGTTGCTAATGAGGGGTACCCTCTTATATGCAGGATGACGTATTGCTGTGTTATGTAATGCACCTTTGATAATCAGAATCATAGCTCCATTGTTTCTACAAGGCATTACAGAGCCCGTCATATTATTGTAGGTAAGTATGTATGGTTTTGGCTGCCAAGAATGTGTATTTGTTTTTCCATTGTTCTGTGTTACTGTGTAACAGAGAAAATATATGGTGCTTGGGAACAAAAATGTATGTATGATGACTACGAGTATTTGGACCTGTAAAAAATGTTATCATTTTCTACCTTTTCTTTAAGGAGATTGCTCGTTGTCACTCTTTTCTAATGTTGATGTTATGAGGTGTACTAAGAAAATTAGAAGATCCAAATGTAGTCATTTAATTATGTAATGGTGTGCCATTTGTGAATTTATACAACTTTCTTTAAATTTCCCCAGCCTGTTTTGTTTGAGGTACATCCAGAGTCGCAGCCTTCCAAGTTATGATTTGATGACTGGGAGCTGTTTCACCGGAGAGCCTTAGTGCAGTGAACAAGCTTGGTCATCTTAAGGTTTGTTGTGTTTCCTACTGCCTTCAGTTATTGCTGGTTTATATTTCCAATTAAAGGCATGCAACTATCTCATAATACAAATGTCCAATTAATTACCCATCTCGTATAAAGGTTTTTATGATGGTTACCTTTCATCAGCATGATATATTTCCGCATTGTTTTTATTTATTTATCAGCAAAGATAATTATATATATTAAAGATAATAAACACAGTACAAGTAGTACTGCTGTGTATACACCGTAGCAGGAACAATAGCAGAACAAAAGTGGCTTAAATCATGATAAAAGCATGAAAAAAGCCGTCAGAGTTCTGACTTTAGGCTAGGTCAAAGGAGAAAAAATACATGCTAAACCTTCCCCTGAAAACCAAAAGTTTCCTTCATATTACTCGACCAATAGTGAAATGGGATATCAAATCCTGACTCCAAGTTTTTGAGCCAGGACCAGCAAAAAAATATAGTATCCTCCAACAGCTTCTGGCCATTAAAATCTTCATTATGGAAGACAATTCTATTCCTATGGTGTCAAATACAACAGGTCAAAGCAATCCACCAAATCTGTCACCTGTGTAACCTGATTCTATTTATATTTCCACATTGTTATAGAAAGTTTTGGTTATTGTCTAGTATAAAAAGCAAATTAGTTATTACTGTTGTTTGGATATTTGATGAATCATTTTGTATTTTTTCATATAGTATGCTTTGAAAATATAAATAATGTTAATTATAAGATTGCGTGCCTGTGTTCAATTGCTCTAAAATTTCATATGCATGACCATCAAGTCATATAACATATATATTTGTAACGATAATTATTAATAAATTTTGCATTTGTGTGTTTGTTAACGATGACTTACTCAAATGACCCCAAATTGCCCGTTGTTTAAGGGGCCTCCCTTAATGCAACAAACCCTTATGGCTATATGCAGAATTGTAAATTCTATATATGTTTGTATAACATTGTATTGATTAATTGTTGGGTTCTTGTTTTAGGTTGTTGGTTTTTACTCATTTATCACCTTAAGGCTTATTTTAACTTCTTCTTTGACCAGTGGACCAAAACTCCTTCTCGCCGTCGCCATCACGACAGTCTCGTGTTGTTTATATTGACCATATTGTCAAGAATGTCCCCTATTTCTCAATGTTATGTGTTTAATACATGTTTGTTGATATGTCACTATTGCTGTGTCATAACATGCAATGCATTGTCAGTGAACCTTAGTTTCCCGTTTAAGGTTCAATTCAATGAATAATGTGGATAGTTTGGATTATTCGTTGAATTTAATCTTAAATTGTCCGTTTGGACAATTTTGGAAGTTATATATTTTATACATAATTTGTACATATAGTAGAGGTTAAGTATGGTTTGTTTAATTTAATGACATTTCGGTTAACTGCATATTGCTTTTTTCTCCGAGTGCATAATAGATAATGGTGAATTCATATCACTGCTTTCATGTCGTGTACTTGGAGACCAATGCAAAATGTTGCCGAAATTTCATTAAATTAAAGAAAACATACATAACTTGTAGTTATGAATCATGTATAAAATATAACTTCCTGAATGGGATAGAGCCACACCTTGTTAACATAAACATAGACATTTTAATGCGTATAACATTTGCAAAAAGTTTTTATTGAAAAATATATGTGAGCACATTAAAATTTGCAACAAATTGCATTTTTACACATCTCAATATAGAAAACTTTCTACTCTTATTTCTTTAACTAGTGTCCTAAGGACATTAGTTAACATTTATCTTAATTAGTCAAAAGAATCTTATGTTTAGGGACAAAAGTAGTAAAAGTTTTTCGATTAGTTTATTCAATTAAAATTAGTTTGATATAATGTTCTTTATCTAGTTATAAATAAAAATTAACTTAATATGTTTTTCATACTTGTAATATAGCTCATTTTGATTTTACTATCTGTAATATACTTTGGAATTTTATTATTTTTAATTTTAGTATCTATTGTGAGTCAAGATTTGCTAAGTGATTACATGACACTTTGTTAGTCTGTCACATCATCACTTAATTGATGATGTGACACTCTGAGTCTATTATGTCATCACTTAGCGAATGATAAATACTAAAATCAAACAAAGAAAAATTTCAGTTATCAAAAAGAAAGTGTTTTAAAATCAAAATGGGTTGTATTAAAGTTATGAAAAACACTAAAGCCATAAAAATTTTATTAAAGGAAAAAATATCTATTTGGGGAATCTTATTTTTGAGTTCTTTTAGTTTAATTTTTTTTAAAGATCAAATATTTTATTGAAAAATTATAATTAATAGTGTAGAATTAAAATAATTGGTAAAATTAATATTAAATGAAAATTTTTAATTATGGTGACAAGCATGCCTGATAGCTAATATTTTTGTCATAGGTAATTATGTATTAAACATAATAATGTCACTTGTGTTAACTGTATATATGTATGTCAGTATGTGCATGCTTGTATAGTTGTATGTTTAGCTATTGATGAGTGGAATTTCCATGATTACTAGTTATAATAAGTTAATTGTGTATGTGGAGAAAGAAGATTAAGTCTAGATTGTATAATGATACATGAAGAATTAAGATTTAATATTAAAAATTCACATGTTATTAAATTTTGATTATCCATATTTGATTATACGATTCAAATTTAATTATTTTATCCTCATATGATTTAATTATCTTACCCTGATATGAAATACAGTGCGATGTTGTTGTCAATCCTGATGAGGAACCAATTTAGAGATACAAACGAAGCTGCAAAATATCATTGCAGTGTTTGTCTCGTATTTTTTACTTGTTGTGAACAGAGAAAATGAAAAACAAAGCGTCTGTCTGGTTATTTTCTATTTCAGTGTCACGTGATTCTTTAATTAAATAAATATGAGCCAGTAAAAATGAAGGGTTAAGACTTAAGATTTTAAAGTTATTCTCAAAGTAAACATTCTATCTCTATATATTATATATACTATCTGAAAACTTCAAAGAAATATGAACTAAATAATAAATAAGTTTATTAACATAGACATCCTTATTTTTTAATATTAGTGTATTAACAAGCTATACCATTAATATATTTAAAGATAATATCTAGTTATAACTTGTTGGCGAATTAATACAAAAAATAAACACGTAAACATTAACAAATTCCTTTATTATAAATTATTATTTTACTCAATAATAATGATGTAATACCTATATATAATTAATAAAAAGAAAATTATTGTTATTCAAAGTATGAGATAAAGGTGGAAATTTGTAAACTATGTTTTATAATAGTCAAGTCTATCATATTTATACAATGTAAATTTATTTTAAGGTTTAATATAACATTCATATTTTTTTTAAAAAAAAATATCATTCATAATAACTTATTTAAAAGTTATTTTATAAGAAGATGTCTAAATTCTAGTCTAAATTCAAGATTCTTTAGTGTGTTACTTATGTTATGCAGTAGTTCCTTATGTTTTATTTATTTCTTCCCTCATCAAAAAATAAAGATAAAAATTCAACTTTATCATTTTTTTTTATTTCTACTTCAACTATTAGTGGTAAATCACCTATGTTACATGTACTAAAATGTTATTTAAACCAAAACAAAAATATGTATGTTGTATTACCTACATTAAAAAACAAATTACCTACCTAATACATTAAAAAATAAAGCATGCTGCACGCATGTAAAGAATGAAAAAGAACACATTGGAATGGTAACTAGAGTGCGTTCCTCCTAATGTCCTTTAAAGATAGAGAACCATTAGATGACAGAGCAGCACATAAGCATTCCCATTGATTATTGTTACTTACACGTAATTCCGCAAGGTCTCTTGGCAGTGAATAAGGCAATTCAACATAAATAGGATCCTCAGAAAAACTAGGCGGGGTATTCTTAAATTTTCCAAAATAGATAATATAGGTTTGAGGTCCATAACCATTGTCCTGTAATTCTTGCACATAACAGTTGTAGTTATCCTGATCGAGAAAGCTTCCCACAAAACATTCAAGCATAGTCATCCCTTTTACATCTTCTAGTTTTATACCTGAACAACCACAGAGATTTAGATATTGCATACTAGTCAAACTGGGAAATACACATTCCTGTATCAATGATAAATTGAAATTGTGGTAAAGATTAAGCCATTGCAACTTTTTTAGATTTTGCATGCTTTCTGGTACTTGGAGGATCGAATTGCAGTTTGAAATGTCCAATCTTGACAATTCCTTTAGGTTTCCAAGCGGACGTATATCTTTCAAATTTGAATATCCACGGAGCACTAAATAAGTAAGAGACCTCAATTTATATAGCGAATTTGGCAAAGATGTTAATTTATCATTATATGATAAATCAAGTAGTGTTAGAGCATTCATGTGTATGAAAAAACACTTGGTATGACTGATGGAATTATGAGATAAGATGAAGGTGGACGAGCATGAACAATTAGGTGATGTGCCTTCTGCGATTTCTTCTATATTGTTATCTGCCAAAGAATCTTCCTTCAAATCAGCTGTCCATTCTCTCATGTGATGTATCTTTCTCAAATTTTCATTACATTCTATCATGTAAAAGTAATTCTCGTTTAAGATATGATACACCATGTTCCTCACCAGATCATTCATTCGTAAATTTACATGACCCAACAACACATAATGGTTTGAGTTTATCCACTATGACACGTCCCTCACCAAATATTTCCTACAAACTCCTCTTTCCATTTAACAACCTACTCCCAACAAGCATCATAACCCATAGCTCTTTCTTAATATCATTAGGAAACAATGCACTGTAAGAATCATTTTTGCATGTCATTTTCAATTAAATTGTCATAGCTATGTTTTAGTACGCTTAAGACCTCTTCCATCATCTCTTTTCCGATTTCCAATTGTCAAGTTTATTCAATGCATGTCTCCACGAATGGATGTCATTTTCTCCTTTCATGGTTCGAGCCATCACACTGATTCCAAGTGGTAAACCATCACATTTCATTACAATAGATCTTGCATACTCTAGTACTTGGCAAGAAACTCTTGCATATTGTTATGGAATTAAGTGGTGGGAAATCCATCTGTCGACACACATGTCTCAAACGAGTTGTGATAATCAATTTAATGCCATTTACTTTAAGAGGAATCCCCACCTTTTGCAAATCAATATATTCTGAAACATCATCCAAAATAAGTAGTGTTTTTTCTCTTTTCTCCAACTCCGACGTCAAAATTGTTGCTCTAGTAATCTCATCTTTGTAAAGCTTAACTTCTATTGTTTCTGCAATGTAATGTTGCAATTTGAGAATTGTGAAATCATGGGAAACAGTGATCCAGAAGACATCCTTGAAAGTCCTCTTTCTTTTAATCTCATTCTTGATATGAATTGTTGAGAATGTTTTTCTAACTCCCTCATTCCATCTATGCCAATAATGAAGACTTTCTCATCCTCCATAAGATCCCACCTATTGTACACATTTGCACCTAACCACCCCCAAGGCCCCTTTTTCAATAAATCATCGAACTCAAATTTCAATTCATCAGGTTCGGGCAATTCATTAGTCTAGCCAGACGGACGCAGTGAGTTTTTCGCATCAATAGTTCTTTTTTTCAGGTCCTTCAGTTCATCCAACCAATCGTCAACTTGTTTATTGCGTTTATTGCGTTTTTTGCCTTGGAACTCCAGCCGCTGTAATTGTCTATCAGTCTTGTCTTCTTCCCTTGTTAGATCGGATAGCAACTCATTTATAGTCAAAGCATCATGACCATTGCTACCTCCGTTCACAGCATGATCTTCTACATCACCTGTTTCATTGTTTTGGTTATGCTACATTTTAAAATTTTTTGTTGCTCCTTTACTATAGAATAACAACAACTCTCTCGTGTATTTAAATAATGAGTCTTTAGATAAGTTCAATTTTTATTTCTTACCGTTGGCGTGACATGAAAAAGTAAATTTATTACATTCCAATGTATATTTTTCATATATGATTCGTTACATTTTTTTTTTTTTACTTAGATTCAACCTTCATGGAAAAGTTAATTATTTTAGTTAAATTAATTCCTTTCACTTTTTAAATATATTATTTATTTGGGTAAAATAACTCCTTTTTGTTGCGTGTGTGTTTCAAATTCTTTTAATTTAATATATTTCTAAATAAATTATTTTGACATAATATATTGTAAATCCTGTCTAAAGACTCATTCTTTAAACACACGAGAGAGTTGTGCTATTTTATAGTCAAGGAGCAACAAAAAAATTAAAAAATGTAGCATAACCAAAACAATGAAACAGGTGATGTAAAAGATCATGCTACGAACAGAGGTAGCAATGCTAATGATGCTTTGACTATAAATCAGTTGTTATTCAATCTAATAAGGGAAGAAGACAACACTAATAGAAAATTACAGTGGCTGGAGTTCCACGGCAAAAAGCGCAAGAGACAAGCTGACGATTGGTTGGATAAACTAAAGGATCCTGAAAAAAAGAGTTATTGATGTGAAAAACTCACTACATCAGTCTAGCTCGACTAATGAATTGTTGAGCCTGATGAATTGAAAGTTGAGTTCAATGATTTATTGGAAGAGGAGCCTTGGGATTCGACAGGTGAAAATGTGTACAAGATGTGGAATCTTCTGGAGGATGAGAAAGTCTTCATTATTGGCATACATGGAATAGGGGGGAGTTGGAAAAAATTCCTAGCAATTCATATCAAGAATGAGATTAAAAGAAAGGGGACCTTCAATGATGTCTTCTGGATCACTGTTTCCCATGATTTCACCACTCTCAAATTGCAACGTCACATTACAGAAACAATACAGGTTAAGCTTTACGGACGAAGATGAGATGACTAAAGCAACAATTTTGACACTGGAGTTGGAGAAAAGAGACAAAATAAAACACTGCTTATTTTGGATGATGTTTTGGAATATATTGATCTGCAAAAGGCGGGGATTCCTCTTAAAGTGAATGACATTAAATTGATTATCACAACTCATTTGAAACATGTGTCAACAGATGGATTGTCTACTAGATAATACAATATCCACTCTCTCGTGTAGAAGAAAAAACTTGGGAGTTATTTTTGCTAAAACTTGGACACTGTGGAACACCTACAAGAAATTCTTGTGAAGTACTAGAGTATGCAATATCTATTGTAATGAAATGTGATGGTTTATCACTTGGAATTAGTGTGATGGCTTGAACCATGAAAATGGGAAATGACATCCATTTGTGGAGACGCACCATTGAATAAATTTGTCAAATTGGAAATCGAAAAAGAGATGATGGAAGAGGTCTTAAGCGTACTAAAACATAGCTATGACAATTTAATTGAAAAGAACATACAAAAATGTGTCTTACAGCGTGCACTGTTTCTTAATGATATTAGCAAAGAGCTATGAATTATGATGCTTGTTGAAAGTGAGTTGTTAAATGGAAAGAGGAGTTAGCAGGAAATATTTGATGAGGGACGTGTCATAGTGGATAAACTCATAAACCATTCTTTATTGTTGTTGGTTTATAAACAAATGAATGGTTCGGTGAGGAACATGGCATGCCATATCTTGAACGAGAATCACACTTACATGATGAAATGTAATGAATATTTGACAAAGATACTTCACATGAGGGAATGGACAGCTGATTTGGAGGGAGTTTCTTTGACGGCTAACAAGATAGAAGAAATTGCAGAGACCACATCACCTAATTGTCCATGCTTGTCCACCTTCATCTTATCTCATAGTTGCATCAGTCATATGCCAGAGTGTTTTTTCATACATGAATGCTCGAGCACTACTTGATTTATCATATAATAATATATTAACATCTTTGTCAAAGTCGCTGTCTAAGTTGAGGTCTCTTATTTCTTTAGTGCTCCGCGAATGTTCAAATTTGAAAGATATAAGTCTGCTTGGAAATTTAAAGGAATTGTCAAGATTGGACATTTCAAACTGTAATTCGATCCTCCAAGTATCGGAAAGCATGCAAAATCTAAAAAAGTTTCAATGACTTAATCTTTCCCACAATTTCAATTCATCATTGGATGCGTACTGCCCAGTTTGACAAGTATGTAATATCTGGATCTCCGTAGTTCAGGTATAAAAATAGATGTTAAAGGGATTACTATTCTTGAATGTTTTGCAGAAAGTTTTCTCAATCAGGATAACACAACCGTTATGTGCAAGAAATCCAGGACGTGGTTATGGACCTCAAACCTATATTATCTATTTTGGAAAATTTAAGAATACCACGCATTGTTTTTCTGAGGATCCTATTTATGTTGAATTCAAGCGTCGAAGGGTATGGTTTGGAGATTGAAATGAGTTGCCCTATTCATTGCCAAGAGATCTTTCGAAATTATTTGTAAGTGACAATCATCAATGGGAATGCTTCTGTGTCATCTAATGGTTCTCTATCATTAAATTGGAGAGTTTATTCTGTGTATCTTGTTCCTTATGCACTAATATCCAAAACCTCAAATCTTGATGGCTTGCCAAGTTTAAGTACCATCTGCAAGGAAGATGTTGCTGGTTTAACACAATCTTTATCTTGGAGGGGGGTGTTTTCTTATCTCAAGGAATTTTGTATTGTGGGATGCCATAAAATAGAGACGTTGACACCAAGGTGAGTGGCACAACTTCAAAACCTGGAGTCTATATCTGTAAGTTTTTGTGATTCAATGAGGGAGATATTTGCAGGAGATAGTCCACAACTTCAAAACCTAGAGTCTATATCTGTAAGTTGGTGTGCTTCAATGAAGGAGATATTTGCAGGAGATAGTGCACAACATCAAAACCTGGAGTCTATATCTGTAAGTTGGTGTGATTCAATGAAAGAGATATTTGCAGGAGATAGTCCACAACTTCAAAACCTCAAATCTATATTGGTATGGAACTGCAAATCAATAAAGAAGATATTTGCAGGAGATAGTCTACAACTTCAAAACCGCAAATCAATAAAGGAGATATTTGAGGAGATAGTCCACAACTTCAAAACCGCAAATCAATAAAGGAGATATTTCTGTACGTTTATGTGATTCAATAAAGGAGATATTTGCCGGAGATAGTTCCGACAACATTGCACTTCCCAAGTTAACCAAATTGCAACTTTGCGGTTTACTAGAATTAAAGACAGTGTGCAAAGGAATTTTAGTCTGTAACTCTCAGGATATATTGGACATCAGCCGTTGCCCCAATTATGAAAATCCCAGAATTCGTGTGTATGATTGATTCTGTTGATTCAGATTATGGTACTTATTTTATGTCGCATAGTCTTTGTATTCATAATTCTTGTAAAGACAAAACAAAATCATAATTTACTTTTTGAAATAGTATACTGGCTTTTATTGGTACCAGTCATAATCGTTTCGGGGAAGAATGTATTTCTGGGCATCGTAATTTCGGATTAAAAAAATGTAGTCTTGACAAATAGATGACCATTCTTCGAAATGAAAAACAAAAAAGAAATTAATATTAATATATTTGATCAACCAAAGTGTTATGCAGTCTCCACTGATCTTATCGACAACAAAAACAGTGGCAGCTGATGAATATATTATACATACATATTCTCTGTCATCTCTTCATCCTTCATTGAGTAACATTAGCATTTGTTGATGCACAAAACTGAGCATCTCCATCATAACAGCATAAATAATACTTAGGTCTTTCATTGCCTACTGGAGAGATATATTTCAATTATCATACATTGACTCATTCCCTCGTTAATTTACTCATTTTACCATTACCTATTTATAGGCTAACATTTCCGTTGGGGACATAAGTAGGTTATAGACAGTTTAAAAGGGAGATTAGAAGGTGGGTTGGGGACATAATTTTATAGTCTTTAGATCATGTGGGGATGCTGCACATTGGTGCGGTGCTTTTCTTAAGCTTCTCGAGCACATGCTTTGGTCTTTTTGCATGGCTCACTATCTCTGGTTAGTTTTATTTATTGCTGCACATAGGCGATAAATAGTGCATAACCAGGGGTTTCTTTCTTGTACTTTCTTTCGGTACCTCTGGTACCTTTATAATAATCATTTGTTTGCCTTTGCAAAAAAAAAAAAAAAAAAACAATACACCCTGCATCAAACTACATTACACAAATCCTGCATTTTGTAAGAAATCTTATTTTTCTGAAATTCTTTGAGAGGCATTCAATCAATTTTCCTGCATTCCATCCTCCCCCGCTATATAATGCAAATACTCACTCCACAGCACACATTGAGGAATGTATCTCGTTTGACAATGACAATAAGTCTTTTTCGAAGTCTTGGGCCACTACAGGATTGCAATTACTGCTAATTCCATATACCACTGTACCAAACAAGTCTATAAATATTGAAATGTTTCAACCCTGAGTGCCTAATTCAATGCCAATTGTGCCTGCTTCGTACACAATATCAAATTAAGCTTTATCTTCTCTTTTTGAAACACAAACAAGTATGACACGTATAAATTCAAGACAACCTTTTATACATAATTTAGTTTAGTACACTTGGGGAAGAGTCATAGCAAGGGGTACTTTCACCTAATGAAGCATCCACTTAGAGTTAATTGGAAAAGACATGTATAAATTTAGTTTAGTGCACCCTTTTGTAATCCTTGGTTCTGCTCTAATTTGTCAGCTTTTCTTTCCATAAATTAGTACTTTTGTCTCATTCATCTGCTAACAGTGCTATCTATGACCCTTTCTACTTAGTGCATCTTCCCATGACCTTCATGCACCGTAGCCCAGCCATAACAACTAACAATGCATTTATTGTTTTTGTGGTGAGTTCCAATTCCAATCAATGCGACCATTGTTTTCCAATGCAAATAAGTTCTTATTAGAACAAACATGAACAAAAAATCCTATAATCTCCAATGAGAGGTTTGCAAAGCCGGCGACGAATATTGGCGTGTCCTCAACTGTTGCACTCAATTATGAAAAATAGAAAATTTCAGTTTTATAAGAACTCAGTCATATACAGAAGAAATAAAAAAAGTTACAGGCCTTGTGTTACCAAGCACTTCTCTAATCAATGTCAGCCGCACCATTTGTAATTTTGTATCATGAATCTGCATAACAGTGTATTATGTTATAACTATATATGAGCATCAAAAGCCATGATAATCCAAATTTTATTAAGGACAATTATATATTTTCTTAAAATAATTAGTGTGCTCAGTTGGAATTACCCACTCCTTGACACGCCCAACTCGCAAACCCAAATTGCCATCCGTAATAATTCACACAACGATCACAAGCACCCTCATTAAATTCAAGCAATCACATTAGGCAGGAGATACAAACATTTTGATTCAATCAATTTCCAAGAGGAGGTAGCTAAAATCCAATATCTACACTTTAGCTACACTATCGAATGCCTAAAACTATCAACAAATACCAGAGGTTCCATCCAAACATCCATGAAAACGAACAAAGGCCCCCATCGTATCACCACCGTAACCATCCCGCACCTTTCAGAGACTGAAACAAATAATGACAAGCAATTTAACATTAGCTTGATACCGTTCACCAGGAGGGGAAAAAACATTAAACTGAAATTCAAAACTTATACAATAGCCATGTTTACGCGTTTTGCAAATTATTAAATTATTGTTATTTTTTGCTAAATACTTTTAATGATTATTAAGCTACAGTGCTACGCATAGGTGTACTTTCTTTCTGTAGTGTTAACTGTTAAGTGTTGACCATATCCTATCTTATTAAATGGAGCACAAAAGACATGGTCTCTCCTGTTTCTTTTATATATATATATATATATAATCTCTCTGTAGGAAAAATTATACTACATGATTAATAGAGTCACACACACAGTGTACTATGTGCATAAATATTGTTGAAATTTCATTGTCTGTGTTTAGTTCAGGAAATATAATAATCATGGGTTGGCCTAAGGATGAGCACTACTGGAATCAAGTAACCAAAGAAGAAAACGGTGCATTGAAGTGCAAGCAGTGTGGACTCATGTTTAAAGGAGGTGTTTCAAGAATTAAAGCACATGTGGATCTAATAAAAGGAAAAGGCGTCCGTATATGCTCCTCCATTGATCATGATGTTCAGAACAAGCTACAAATGGGTTTACAGAACAAAATTTGTTGGGAGAAGGTGGATTTGGCTGTATTTATAAAGGTTTTCTCATAGATGGAAGAGAAGTAGCCGTGAAACAGCTCAAAATTGGTGGTGGGCAAGGGGAATGCCAATTCAGGGCAGAAGTTGAGATTATTAGCCGTGTACATCATCGTCATCTGGTTTCTTTGGTTGGTTACTGTATATCCGAGCATCAGATATTGCTTGTATATGACTATGTTCCCAACAATACTCTTCATTACCATCTCCACGGTAAGTTACATATCTCTGATTAAATAATTTGAATTGACAACAATAATTAATTAATTCATCACAAATTTACAACACAAGCTATAAAACATATACACAGACACAGGAACCTACCAATTTCTAAAAGGAAAATGAGTGTTTGACATCCCTTTTTAGAGAGGGGTGTAGAAGATGAGGTGTGATCATAATTTTATATATAAACTTCAACGTTTACAAAATGTTGATGTATGTCACATGTACCAATATTTATTATTTTATAACCCCCTTCCAGGAAACATGGAGTATGGAGTATGGAGTACAGATGAAAAAAATAGTGTGTACGAAGCAATAGCCCATAGGAGTGGTCTTAATGGACCTAGCAACTAGTAATAGACCAATTGAACCATAGTTTGGAGGTAACAAGGAGGCCTTTTGTTATTCTCACTCCAATTTTTGCTAAGTTTGCCTCCATGCTTGTATGTATTTTTTTTCTTTCAAAAATACCCTCGAAAAAAATGCCTTTTCATTGTTCACAGTATACAATAAAAACATGTTTTTATTTATTATAGGGGTTCGTCTAAGCAATACAAAATGGAAAGAGTAAATAACACTCTTGGTGTAAATAAAACTTAATAAAACGATCACACAAAACTTAATAATAAAATGGCTGGCACCAGAAGCTGATTACATCAAATGTAACATATGGACACAGCTATATTTAAAGAAGATAACTCTTTTGGTGTTGGCATCTGCATTGGAGATGAGCATGGCACATTTCTGAAGGCAAAAACATCTTTGTTCAAAGGCATTCCATCAACAGCTGAAGCGGAGAGCATGGCTTTATTGCAAGCAATATTCAATGGGTATCTCTGTTGGGATATCAAAAGGTTATTTTCCAAAGCGATTGTAAGATGCTTGTTGACTACATCAATCATGTTTCTACTAGTATATCTAGTTTTCATGTTTTATACTTGTAACTAAGTCTTTGATTATGTTCCCTTCTTGTATTCCATCTTTCATTCTGATCATATCATAAATGTATTTTCCATAAAAAAAACACGAGTCTAATTAAATATATAACCTATAATATCTACAACTATATAACAAAATTACGTATTTTGCTTTCGAATAAAATAAAGAAAAAAGTCTCACAACACACTTTGTACCCCACAATTTAATGAATTTATTACCATAATCAGATGGGTCAAATTAAAACAACTATAATATCTACATTTAACAAAATTACATATTATGCTTTCGAATTGAAAAAAAAAAAAAATCTCAAAACGCACTTTGTAGTTTGTACCCCACAAATTATGACCATACTTAAAAGATTGATCTTGTTAACTAATGTCTTTAAGTATTTATTGATTAAAGAATTAAAAAAGAAAAATATTTATTGTATAAATTATAAAAAAATTATAAACAACGTAATTTTTTTGTCTTCCTAATAAAATCATTTTTACTTTAAGTTTTTTAATTAATACTTTCAGGGCATTTTTTTTATCGAAAAAACAAAATCATATATATATATATATATATATATATATAATATAGATAACTTCATACAAGGAATATCCTATAGTTTACAAATGTCTTTAAATAAACTTTCCTATCCAATCTATCCTCATATAAGGTTACACCATATTTAAGTAAAAACAACTATCCAAATATTATGTTTGACAACATGAGGAGGAAATATTCCATCAATTAAAAAGATAAAACTTGATTAAAGACAAATCAGCTAGCTTTCACAGAGATAGTGGCCTGTTGCGTGAATAACTGATGCGTAACTCACGGCAAGTGTACCAATCGTTCAAGTAATAATTTGATAAGTAGAATATCGTTTCCATGAGGATTGAGGCACTAATGTAATTATAATTATTATCTTAAAATTAGAAGAAATAAAAATAGAAATAAAATTGATTTAGGTTTTGTGTTGTAATTTTGAATATATTGGAAAGAAAATAGAATTAAAAATTTAATTAAAAAGAAAGTTATACAGTAATGAATAATAATTGCGGTAAAAGCACAATCACCTCTGATCTCCACTCGTTTAATTGAATTGATGATTAATTTCAATTATTATGATTACTCAAAGATATGCCTTAATTAATTGGTTAAACCCAGATTCCTCGGTCTTTTTAACCCTTTAATCCTAATTAAGTGTTCTAATTCCTTAGTAACCCCTTTTCAGATTAAGCTTTAAGCTGACATATAAAAACTTTGCAATCCTTCATCCTTATCCTTAGGTAATGTCAAACTGTCGCTTTATCGCTTTCAGAAACTAAAACCCCAATATCCCTATTGTGAATTAAAGCCCTTAATACCTCTAATAGAGTGATCAATTCTATCAATGGAATTTAAAATTGAAGAACAAGATAAAGAGAAACAATCATCATAATATTCATTAATATCAATCTAATCCACACAAGAGTTCACATTGGCTTTTGGCCTTTACCACAACTAAAGAAGGATTAGCTAGACATGATATGTCTAGCTCAATACAAATAAACCAAAGAATAGAAGAGAATGCAGAGAAGAGAAATAATCAAACCCCTAATCTTGGTTTCCTTCTTGAATTTCTTGATTCTTGATCTCTCCCAATGCCTCCTTATTGATGTTTCTGTGTATATGACCCCCTTAGAACGTCCCCCTACTTCCTTATTTATAGTCAAACTTGTAATACCCTAGTATCTTTTTGTTTTTATCTTATCTTTATTCAGTTTCAGTTTTCCCGCAACTGCCGCGCGACTGGCACCAACCGTGCTTGTGGCGCGACTAGCGCAAGTATGGCGCGATCTGCGTGGACTTCCATTAAGTCTGGCGCAAGTGACGTGGACTGGACGCGATCCGCGTGGACTTCCAGATCCAATTGCCTCTTTATTCTGGTTCTTTTCTTCTATTTATTGTCCCTACACATCAAAATAAAAAGAATTAATGATAAAGAACAAAAAGCATTAAATTTTAGCTTTATTCTAATATTTATTTGTTATTTTATGTTTATTTCCTAATAAAACTAACCTAAAACTACTATATACTTACAGTATATCACGGCCCGTTAAAAAGAATATTATTTACTACTATATTCATAATTAATGTACAGAGGATTAAGTTGTCTTCTAGAATAGTTTTACAATATACCACTCATGCATGAATTATTCATTTTATAACATTTTTTTGTATAATATTCTTAGTTAGTTGCATTCATTTGTTTATATTAATTTATAAGGCTTAGATATGTTCGTAATTTTTCCTTTCTGTTTTTGGACTTTGTTATGTATTCTTGTGTCTTTGTTTTCACTGGTTAATAAATTATTCTGTTGGAGGCATATTGCACTATTTGCAGTAGGTTTATAAACGGCCATTTTAGTTTGAAAGGAACATTAAGATTAAAAAAATAAAAAATAAAAACATCAAACAAGTTCCACTTTAATTTAGTACAGATAAATATTTTTGTTTGCTAAACTTGATTAGTGTTCTAATACCAAAACTGAAAAACAGTGTCCAGTTTTTTTCCCTTTTGTTTGTTTTTTAATATTTCATTCAGATACATTCAGATACAGCTGAATGTAGTGTAGACTAGAGAGATAGATATTATGATTCGAGTAATAGTAAATTTGATATTTTTAAATAAGATTTATATGATTTGAACTTTGTAGGCAGAAATAACGTAATTGAAAAAAATAATCTCATTAAAGATAATTAGGCTTTTAATTTGTAAGATTACATATATGATATATGGCTCGGTCGCGCCACATATGTCTGTCCTCCATATTTTTATGCCCAGATCACTGGTGTGAAAAAGCACACAGACGGAAAGACCAAATAGAAAAGGCAGAGAAAAGGAAAAATTACTTTGGATCATCTGAATTTTTAATTTCTCAAAATCGATAGAATTATGGAAAAATTGATTTTTTTTTGGTTTTAACATTAAAAAAAGAATTTTGATTAATTCAAAATTCAAATTAAAAATAAATAAAATTTGACCGACAATTATTTTCGTGAATGATTTAATCTTAACTTTGATATACTAAACATATTTTATAATAAAATAACAAACATACCTATATTTTTTTAATGAAGCTTAAAAATCTACTTTTTATTCACATATGGTACGCAATTTTAATCTCTCAAATAATTTTATTATATATTTAATTTCTCAAGTTTCCAAAATTTAATAATATGCCGTTTACAAGTGTGTATGCGTAATTTCCCGGAAATTGGTATCTCGGAAAGTCCACGTCCTAGTCATTAAAAAATACTAATAAGGAACCCTAGAACATCTTATGTAATTGACCATCTATTCCCTAAGTTCAGCTTCAGAGGCCAGGAAGAGAGGGAGCAAGTTCGACTACTCAACACTAGTTTTGGAAAGCAAATCTTAAACAAGAAACTTTGAGATATTCAAAGAGAGCATTCTTCGGTAATTTCATTTTTTCTCTAATGAAAATTATTGGTTCATGATTGCAATACCACTTGTAATAACTGATATTTTCATCCACATCTTTTCAAAGAACTTCTCATTCACACTCAATTTTTTTAACAGTATACTGAATTAAAAGGTCTTCATTCCACACTCACCTACTCCCCTCCTTTCTCCACTAACTTGTCTTGTTCACATTGAAGCAAAGTCCTCCTCCACTTCCATGAATATACCCACCTATATAGAAAAACAATAGTACATTTTATCCTATACTTTCAAGTTTAAAGATAGGCACATATTAAAATTACATATTTTGCTTTCGAATAAAATAAAGAAAAAAGCCCCACAACACATTATGTACCCCACAATATGATGAATTTATTATCATAATTAGATGGGTCAAATTAAAACAACAATAATATATACAAGACATCCCACTACAAGAAATAACCTGATAGCAAAAGGAATCCCACGACAAGAAATAAAATATGTATGCCCTTATAACATTCGTTAGCATTTGGCTACTTATAATATCTACAGCAATATAACGAAATTAAATGGAATCTGAAATTTGGAAGAAATTGTCTGTGTCTTGCAAAGTCAAAGTCTTTGTAATTTGTAAATCACGTGTTAGAGTACGGCAACAGCCTGTATAACAGCGACAACCCATTCTCCAAAGCCCAAAGGTAAGGTTAAAACTTAAGACTTAAGAGACGGAGTTCTTATCGGTGAGATTCGAGACCAATTCTCTCTCTGGTTCTTTTCAGTTCTCAAATCACTCGTCAAATTTATTCAAAAAAGTTTCTGTTTTCACAACTACGAGGAAAGGCATCATTCGGTAATTCCCGTTTTTCCCCTTTTTGGTTTTGTAATGAAATTTGGTTCATGATTCACACTACCAAATGTTGATCCTGAGATTTTCTTTCACTTATTATATATATTACTTTATTTATCTAATTTGGCATCTGACAATCGTTGGATACTCGCTAAGTAGTTTGGAAAACAAAGTTATTTGGTGCTGTGAATGGTTTTAACTGTTTAAATGAAATTTAATTTAATTAACTCCTTACAGATACAATTTTGTTTCATTTATTTCTTGAAAAGTATAGGGAAATTTATTAATAGAGTTGTAATAATAAAGGTTAAACATCTCAAGAATCCTATCTTGGGACAACTTCCACACAAAAAAGAACATTTTTTTAGAGATGCTTTTCATCCACATCTTTTCAAAGAACTCCTCATTCACCCTCAAAATTTTTAACAGCATACTGAAAGATTTTGTGATTTTTTGGACAAGTTTCTAGTGGCAATTTTAATATTCCATTTATCTTAATAGGATACCAAAATTATGAATTGGAAAAAATAGAAAGAGGAACAGTGCATTTTAACTTATACTTTCAAGTTTAAAGATAGGCACATATTAAAATGATTTTGTGTTTAGGAAATAAAGAATGGCTGGAGCGTGTAGTAGTAAAAGAAAAAGGGGGGGTCGGCCGAAAAGTGAATACTGGAATGAAGCTGAAAAAATAGGAAAAGATAAGTGGAAGTGCAACCATTGTGAAGAGGAGTTTGCTGGAGGTGCTACAAGAATTCAAGAGCATATCAATGGTGAAGGAAACAATATTAGAAAATGTCACAAATATCGTGCCAATCAAGGACCTCACAATGGTTCAAGCAGTCCACAAGAAGCAGTAAATACATTGAATCAATTACAAGGTAAGTAACATGCTTAACATTTTTGAGATACCACTTGTGTTAAACATAATAATGGCACTTGTGTTAACTGTACATGTATGTCAGTATGTGCATGCTTGTATAGTTGTATGTTCTCTAGCTATTGATGAGTGGATTTTCCAGGATTACTAATTATAATAAGTTAATTGTGTATGTGAAGAGAAAATTAAGTTTGAACTGTTATGAATGATTAAGATTTGATATAAAAAATTTACATAATATTGAGTTTTAATTATACATGGTAGATTATATGAGTCAAATTTAATCATCTTATTTTTATATGATTTAATTATCTTATTCTCATATAAGATATATTGTAATGTTGTTGTCGATTCTGATGAGAAATCAATTTAGAGATACAAATAAAAATGCAAAAATATCATTTTAGTGTTTGTCTCATATTCTTTACTTATTGGGAATTAAGAAAATGATAAATAAATTGTTTGGTTAATTCCTATTTTAGTGTCACATGATTCTTTAATTAAATAAATATGAGCTACTAAAAATGAAGGGTTAAGATTTTAAAGTTATTTTCAAAGTAAACATTCCATCTCTATATATACTATCTCAAAACTTCAAAGAAATATATATGACCAAAATAATAAATAAGTTTATTA
>PYAF01003543.1:2362224-2377324 GCA_007407185.1 Glycine tomentella
AATGCATTAATGATAATATCATTGACTTTTATATCAAGTATTTGAAAAATAAACTCCCAACTGATAAACAGGACAGGTTTCACTTTTTCAATTGCTTTTTCTTTCCTAAGCTTGTTGATTTAGGCAAAGATAATCCATCAATTGCTTGTGATGCTAAAGCAGCATTTCAGCGTGTAAGCAATTGGACAAGAAAAGTGAACCTTTTCGAAAAGGATTATATCTTCATTCCCATAAACTATAGTCTTCACTGGAGTTTGATTGTCATTTGTCATCCTGCTGAAGTGATGACATGCTACAGAGATGAAGAAATTAAGGAATCTCCCAAAGAACCTTGCATCTTGCACATGGATTCCCGAAAAGGAATTCATGAAGATCTCCGCAATGTTTTCCAAAGTTATCTATGTGAAGAATGGAAAGAGAGGCACAACAATGTGAGGGATGATGTTTCTTCTAAATTTTTACATCTTCAATTCGTGCCACTTGAGCTGCCTCAGCAACAAAATGCATACGATTGTGGGATCTTTTTGCTCCACTATGTGGAACGTTTTCTGGAACAAGCTCCAATCAACTTTAACCTTTCCATGATAACCAAGTTCAGTTGTTGGTTCCCTCCACCAGATGCTTCTCTGAAACGATCTCATATACGGAAACTCATAGAAGGTATGAATCTGGTTACTCACCAATTCGTTTTGTTCATTTCCTGCTCCGTACACAAGTGTTTTTTATTTATTAGGTGACAAAAAGTTTGATTTTTATTTTAAAATCCTCAATTTTATAGTTTGTGTGTGCGAAGAGAAAGATTTATCATATGAAACTTTCCTTAATTGTTAGCATTATTATAAGTACCCTATTATGTTTAAGATATTAAGTTAGTATTAATAGTATTAGTATGTTACTATTTGACATCTTTTTTTATTGATTTTCTGTTGAAGTTTGAAAATGGTGACTATATTTTGTTTTATGTATATCTCTTGTTGCATTGAAGCCGTTGAAGGAGACAACAAAATGATTGTTGGTGGTTCAGTTAACCCTCAAAACAATGCACAACTGTCAGCTTTATCAGGAGGTACGCATTCTAGTTGCCATTTCAATATGTTCTTAAATCTTACTCACCAACCCTCACCAATTCCATCATGTTCTTTTCCTTCTTCACAAGGATGCGCTTTTTTATTTTATTTTTTTATTTAGGTGATACAACATACATAGATTTGTTTTCAATTCTCAATAATCAATTTTTAATTTAGCCTGATATGAAAAAGTAAATTTATTACATTCCAATATATATTGGTGCTATAAAGCACTTTCATATATGATTAGTTGCATTTTTTTTTAACTTAGATTCCACCTTCATTGAAAAAAGTTTAAACACATGAAAAATTAATTATTTCATTTAGATTAATTCCTCTCACTTTTTAAATATATTCTTTATTTGGGTAAAATAAATCCTTTTTGTTATGTGTGTGTTTCAAATTCTTTTTAATTTAATGTATTTCTCAATAAATTATTTTGATGTAGAAGATTAAAAAATGTAGCATAATCAAAACAATGAAACAGGTGATGTAGAAGATCATGCTGTGAACCGAGGTAGCAATGCCAATGATGCTTTGACTATAAATAAGTTGCTATCTGATCTAACAAGGAAAGAAGACGAGACTGATAGACAATTACAGTGGCTGGAGTTCCAAGGCAAGAAGCGCAAGAGACAAGAAGTTGACGATTGGTTGGATAAATTAAAGGACTTGAAAAAAATAGCTATTGATGTGAAAAACTCACTACATCAGTCTGGCTCGACTAACGAATTGCCCAAGCCTTATAAATTGAATGCTAAGTTGCAAGATTTATTGTTTATAGAGAAGCCTTGGGGGCGGTTATGTGAAAATGTTAAAAAGATGTGGAATCTTCTAGAGGATGAAGAAGTTTTCATTATTGGCATAGATGGAATGGGGGGAGTTGGAAAAACATTCCTAGCAACTCATATCAAGAATGAGATTAAAAGAAATGGGACTTTCAAGGATGTCTTCTGGGTCACTATTTCCCATGATTTCACCATTTTCAAATTGCAACATCACATTGCAGAAACAATACAGGTTAAGCTTTACGGAGATGAGATGACTAGAGCAACAATTTTGACATCGGAGTTGGAGAAAAGAGAAAAAACACTACTTATTTTGGATGATGTTTGGGAATATATTGATTTGCAAAAGGTGGGGATTCTTCTTAAAATGAATGGCATTAAATTGATTATCACAACTCGTTTGAAACATGTGTGTCGACAGATGGATTGCCTACCTTATAATACCATAACAATACACCCTCTCTCTCATGTAGAAGGAGAAGCTTGGGAGTTATTTTTGCTAAAACATGGACACCGTGGAACACCTGCAAGAGTTTCTTGTGAAGTACTAGAGTATGCAAGATCTATTGTAATGAAATGTGATGGTTTACCATTTGGAATCAGTGTGATGGCTCGAACCATGAAAGGGAAAAATGACATCCATTGGTGGAGACATGCATTGAATAAACTTGACAAATTCGAAATCGGAAAAGAGGTCTTAAGCATACTCAAATTTAGCTATGACAATTTAATTGAAAAGGACGTTCAAAAATGTTTCTTACATTGTGCACTGTTTCCTAATGATATTAGCAAAGAGCTATGGGTTATGATGCTTCTTGAGAGTGGGTTGTTAAATGGAAAGAGGAGTTTGCAGGAAATAAATGATGAGGGACGTGTCATAGTGGATAAACTCATAAACCATTCTTTATTGTTGTTGGATGATGGGAAATTACAAATGAATGGTCTGGTGAGAAACATGGCGTGCCATATCTTGAACGAGAATCGCACTTACATGATAAAATGTAATGAAAATTTGACAAAGATACCTCACATGAGGGAATGGACAGCTGATTTGGAGGGAGTTTCTTTGGCGAGTAACAATATAGAAGAAATCGCAGAGGGCACATCACCTAATTGTCCACACTTGTCCATCTTCATCTTATCTTGCAATTCCATCAGTCATATTCCAGAGTGTTTTTTCACACACATGAATTCTCTAACACTACTTGATTTATCATATAATGATGAATTAACCTATTTGCCAAAGTCGTTATCTAAGTTGAGGTCTCTTACTTCTTTAGTGCTCCGTAAATGTTGTAAATTGAAATATATACCTCCACTGGGAGATCTACAAGCATTGTCAAGATTGGACATTTCATGTTGTGATTCGATCCTCCAAGTACCGGAAGGCTTGCAAAATCTAATAAACTTGAAATGGCTTGATCTGTTCCAAAATAAGAATTCAATGATGAAATTGATACCAGGATACATACTGCCCGGTTTGACTAATATGCAATATCTGGATCTTCGTAGTGTGTCAGGTATAAAAGTAGAAGATGTAAAAGGGATGACTATGCTTGAATGTTTTGCAGGAAGCTTTCTCGATCAGGATAACTACAACCGTTATGTGCAAGAAATTCAGGACAGTGGTTATGGACCTCAATTCTATATTATTTATTTTGGAAAATTTAACAATGCGACGCCTGATTTTTTTAAGGATTCTATTTATGTTGAATTCAAGCGTCGAAGTGTATGGTTTGGAGATTGCAATGGATTGCCTTATTCACTGCCAAGAGACCTTTCGAAATTGTTTGTAATTGGCAATAATCAATGGGAATGCTTATGTGCTGCTGTGTCATCTAATGGTTCTCTATCTTTAAGGGACATTAACATTCAAAAGTGCAAAAAATTGGAGAGTTTATTCTGTGTATCTTGTTCCTTGTGCACTAATATCCAAAACCTCAAATCTTTGTATCTTTATTATTTGGATAGTTTAAGTGTCATCTGCAAGGAAGATGTTGCTAGTAGAGGCGTGTTTTCTCATCTCAAGGAATTTCGTATCAAGGGATGCCATAAAATAGAGACATTGTTGACACCAAGGATAGTGCCACAACTTCAAAACCTGCAGTCTATATCTGTAAGTGAGTGTGCTTCAATGAAGGAGATATTTGCAGGAGATAGTCCACAACTTCAAAACTTGCAGTCTATATCTGTAAGTGATTGTGCTTCAATGAAGGAGATATTTGCAGGAGATAGTCCACAACTTCAAAACCTGCAGTCAATATCTGTAAGTGGGTGTGATTCAATGGAGAAGATATTTGCAGGAGATAGTCCACAACTTCAAAACCTGCAGTCTATATCTGTAAGTTTCTGTGATTTAATGGAGAAGATATTTGCAGGAGATAGTCCACAACTTCAAAACCTGCAGTCTATATCTGTAAGTGGCTGTGCTTCAATGAAGGTGATATTTGCAGGAGATAGTCCACAACTTCAAAACCTGCAGTCTATATCTGTAAGTTGGTGTGCTTCAATGGAGAAGATATTTGCAGGAGATAGTCCACAACTTCAAAACCTGCAGTCTATATCTGTAAGTTGCTGTGCTTCAATGAAGGTGATATTTGCAGGAGATAGTCCACAACTTCAAAACCTGCAGTCTATATCTGTAAGTTGGTGTGCTTCAATGGAGAAGATATTTGCAGGAGATAGTCCACAACTTCAAAACCTGCAGTCTATATCTGTAAGTGACTGTGCTTCAATGAAGGTGATATTTGCAGGAGATAGTCCACAACTTCAAAACCTGCAGTCTATATCTGTAAGTTGGTGTGCTTCAATGGAGAAGATATTTGCAGGAGATAGTCCACAACTTCAAAACCTACAGTCTATATCTGTAAGTGACTGTGCTTTAATGAATGAGATATTTGCAGGAGATAGTCCACAACTTCAAAACCTGCAGTCTATATCTGTAAAAGAGTGTGCTTCAATGAAGGAGATATTTGCAGGAGATAGTCCACAACTTCAAAACCTACAGTCTATATCTGTAAGTGACTGTGCTTCAATGAAGGAGATATTTGCAGGAGATAGTCCACAACTTCAAAACCTGCAGTTTATATCTGTAAGTTTCTGTGATTTAATGGAAAAGATATTTCCAGGAGATAGTCCACAACTTCAAAACCTGCAGTCTATATCTGTAAGTGACTGTGCTTCAATGAAGGAGATATTTGCAGGAGATAGTCAACAACTTCAAAACCTACAGTCTATATTTGTAAATTACTGTGCTTCAATGAAGGAGATATTTGCAGGAGATAGTCCACAACTTCAAAACCTGCAGTCTATATCTGTAAGTTTCTGTGATTTAATGGAAAAGATATTTCCAGGAGATAGTCCACAACTTCAAAACCTGCAGTCTATATCTGTAAATGACTGTGCTTTAATGAAGGAGATATTTGCAGGAGATAGTCAACAACTTCAAAACCTACAGTCTATATCTGTAAGTGACTGTGCTTCAATGAAGGAGATATTTGCAGGAGATAGTCCACAACTTCAAAACCTGCCGTCTATATCTGTAAGTAGGTGTGATTCAATGGAGAAGATATTTGCAGGAGATAGTCCACAACTTCAAAACCTGCGGTCTATATCTGTAAATGAATGTGTTTCAATGAAGGAGATATTTGCAGGAGATAGTCCACAACTTCAAAACCTCCAGTCTATATTTGTATGTAGGTGTGATTCAATGAAGGAGATATTTGCAGGAGATAGTCCACAACTTCAAAACCTGCAGTCTATATCTGTAAGTAGGTGTGATTTAATGGAAAAGATATTTCCAGGAGATAGTCCACAACTTCAAAACCTGCAGTCTATATCTGTAAGTTCCTGTGATTTAATGGAGAAGATATTTTCAGGAGATAGTCCTCAACTTCAAAACCTGCAGTCTATATTTGTAAGTGATTGTTATTCAATGAAGGAGATATTTGCAGGAGATAGTCCACAACTTCAAAACCTGCAGTCAATATCTGTAAGTGGGTGTGATTCAATGGAGAAGATATTTGCAGGAGATAGTCCACAACTTCAAAACCTGCGGTCTATATCTGTAAATGAATGTGTTTCAATGAAGGAGATATTTGCAGGAGATAGTCCACAACTTCAAAACCTCCAGTCTATATTTGTACGTAGGTGTGATTCAATGGAGAAGATATTTGCAGGAGATAGTCCACAACTTCAAAACTTGCAGTCTATATCTGTAAGTTTCTGTGCTTCAATGAAGGAGATATTTGCAGGAGATAGTCCACAACTTCAAAACTTGCAGTCTATATCTGTAAGTGACTGTGCTTCAATGAAGGATATATTTGCAGGAGATAGTTTCCCAAGTTAACCAAATTGGAACTGTGGAATTTACCAGAATTAAAGACAATGTGTAAAGAAATTTTAATCTGTAACTTTGAGGATATATTGGACATCTTCAATTGTCCCAATTATGAAAAACCCAGAATTCGTGTGTATGTTTGATTCTGTTTATTCAGATTATGTTACTTATTTTATGTCGCTTAGTCTTTGTATTCATAATTCTTGTAAAGACAAAACAAAATCATAATTTACTTTTTGAAATGGTATACTTGCTTTTATTGGTACTAGTCATAATCGTTTCGGGGAAGAATGTATTTTTGGGCATTTCAATTTCGGATAAAAAAAATGTTGTTTTGTCAAGTAGATGACCATTCTTTGAAATGAAAAAAAAAAAAATGAAATTAATATTAATATATTTAATCAACCAAAGTGTTATGAAGCCTTTTGAAACATTCATGCATAGTTGACACGTTGGGAATACTACCTATAATGGAGGAAGGTTTGACAAGATCCAACACCTCCCTCTCCGGTCTCCACTGCTCTTATTCGACAACAATATATATATATATATATATATATATATATATATATATATATATATATTCTCCGTCATCTCTTCATCCTTCATTGAGTAACATTAGCATTTGTTGATGCACAAAACTCAGCATCTCCATCATAACAGCAGAAATAATACTATAGATCTTTCATTGCCTACTGGAAAGATATATTTCAATTATCATAATATTGACTCGTTCCCTCGTTAATTTACTCATTTTACCATTACCTATTTATAGGCTAACATTTCCGTTGGGGTAAGTAAGGTTATAGACAGTTTAAAAGGGAGATTAGAAAGTGGGTTGGGAACATAATTTTATAGTCTTTAGATCATGTGGGGATGCTGCACATTGGTGCGGTGCTTTTTTGTAGCTTCTCGATCACATGCTTTGGTCTGTTTGCATGGCTCACTACCTCTGGTTAGTTTTATTTATTGCTGCACGTAGGCGATAAATATTGCATAAGCAGGGATTTCTTTCTTGTACTTTCTTTCGGTACCTCTGGTACCTTTATAATACTCATTTTTTGCCTTTGCAAAAAGAAAAAAAGAATACACCCTGCATCAAACTACATTACACAAATCCTGCATTTTGTAAGAAATCTTATTTTCTGAAATTCTGAGAGGCATTCAATCAATTTTCCTGCATTCCATCTTCCCCCGCGATATAGTGCAAATGCGCACTCCACAGCACACATTGAGGAGTGTATCTCGTTTGACAATGACACAATAACACCCAACCTGCCTTACGAAATCTTGGGCCACTACAGAAATGCAAATACTACTAATTCCACATACCACTGTACCAAAAAGTCTATAAATATTGAAATGTTTCAACCCTGACTGCCACATTCAAGAGCAACTGTGCCTGCTACGTACACAATATCAAATTAAGCTTTATCTTCTCTTTTTGAAACGCAAACAACTATGACACGTATAAATTTAAGACAACCTTTTATACATAATGTAGTTTAGTACACTTGGGGAAGAGTCATAGCAAGGGGTACTTTCACCCAATAAAGCATCCACTTAGAGTTAATTGGAAAAGACATGTATAAATTTAGTTTAGTGCACCCTTTTGTAATCCTTGGTTCTGCTCTAATTTGTCAGCTTTTCTTTCCATAAATTATTACTTTTCTCTCATTCATCTGCTGACAGTGCTATCTATGACCCTTTCTACTTGGTGCATCTTCCCATGACCTTCATGCAACGTAGCCCAGCCATAACAACTAACAATGCATTTATTGTTTTTGGGGTGAGTTTCAATTCCAATCAATGCGACCAATGTTTTCCAACGCAAAGAAGTTCTTATTAGAACAAACATGAACAAAAAATCCTATAATCTCCAATGAGAGGTTTGCAAAGCCAGCGACGAATGTTGGCGTGTCCTCAACTGTTGCACTCAATTATGAAAAAAAGAAAATTTCAGAGTTATAAGAACTCTGTCATATACAGAAGAAAAAAAAAAGTTACAGGCCTTACTTGTGTTACCTAGCACTTCACTAATCAATGTCAGCCGCACCATTTGTAATTTGGTATCATGAATCTGCGTAACTCTGTATTATGTTATAACTATATGAGAATCAAAAGTCATGATAATCCAAATTTTATGAAGGACAATTATATATTTTCTTAAAATAATTAGTGTGCTCAGTTGGAATTACCCACTCCTTGACACGCCCAACTCGCAAACCCAAATTGCCACCCGTAGTAGTTCACACAACGGTATACACAAGCACCCTCATTAAATTCAAACAATCACATTTGGCAGGAGATACAAACATTTGGATGCAATCAATTTCCAAGGGGAGGTAGCTAAAATCCAATATCTAAACTTTAGCTACACTATCGAATGCCTAAAACTGACAACAAATACCAGAGGTTCCCATCCAAACATCCATGAAAACGTACAAGAAAAAAAAAAAAAACTAGAGAAATTCAATCACCTCTCCTAAGTTCTACCCCTAGTGGTTATAATTTAGAGATTACTTCCAATTGTTAATACAAAATAACTTCCGACATCATCCCTAAAGTTGATGAGGTCAAGACACAAAGCTTCATTTTCAAGAAGCGTGTGGTGTTATGTTGTAAAAAAATTCCAAAGCTTCTTCCCTATTGAAGCTTCACCGGGTTGCAGGTAATCTTCGTCCTCATTGTCAACTCCACCAGCAACATCTTCCTTCTGGGATTCACTCCTATACTCGGCATCATTCTCCTCCGTAACATCTGCTGTTCCGTTCACCTCCTCACTCAAGGCCATGTTGTTGACAGAGGTCCCCATAGTATCACCACCATAACCGTCCCTTGTCTCCGCAGCTTTCAGAGACTGAAACAAATAATGACAAGCAATTTAACATTAGCTTGATACCATTCACCAGGAGGGGAAAAAATATTAAACTGAAATTCAAAACTTGTCAACATCCGGATCCTACTATCAAAATCCCAATTTTCAATAACTCCATGATTCAAGATACACATACACTGGGGATAATAAGGGGCAAGGTGTAGAACTTAAACTTTCTGGCATTATTTAAACGCTACCCTAAGCTTACCTGCTCAAGATGTATGCTTCCACCATTCTCATTAGTAATGCCCACCGAATGTGAATGAGAAATTCTTGAGTCAACAATCCCCTCTTCTGTATCTTTTACACGATCAACCTCTCCCTGACTTTCTTTGCCACCACCAGACATAGCTCTAACAGATGAAGGTGTTGCTCCACTATAAAAATTCAGTGCACATCCATGAGTAAGTGCGCAAATAGCAAAAAAAAAATAAAAAATAAAAAAAAATAAAAAAAAATCGCAGCTATCATATTCAATAATAAAATGGAAATTATGGTTCTAAATCAGAGTGCTAACATTTTGGGTCGTCTCAAATTATATCTTGATTCACCAGCAGTTTGTGCGGGGAGGAAAGCAGCCTTCTGTCGCCTTCTCTTGCGCTGCCCTGGAATTAGACTATCAGAATGTCCTTCACTGGTTACGCTTCCTGACATTTGCTGGTATTCTTCTATTGGATGGTTTCTGACTTTCAGAATTCACATTGGCTGAATCCTCAGCATTTCCGTTTGGAAACTCATTCTCATGATCATCCACAGATTCCCCAGGTAATGCTTCAGCAGATTCCCCAAGTATACCGCTAGCCTCTTTGATAGCAGCTTTCACAGTGTGCGTACGCTTTACTCTGGGTCTTCCCCCTCCCTTGCGGGATTTCTGCTGCCCAACCTGCAAATCTTCTGGTGCCTTACTGTGAACATTGTTCTGGTTTTCAACTGAAGGTTCATAGTCAGCTTCAACCTCGATGATATCATTGCCAGATTTTACCCTCTGAGCATCAAAAGAATCATTTACAACAGCAAATGACAACTCTACTTCGTTTTCAGAATCAAATAGTAATATATTATTATTATTATTATTATTATTATTATTATTATTATTATGGTTATGCACCATAAATTATAAATCACCGTTAATTTGACTTTTAGGATTAGTTATCCTTTTTTCTCTCTCCTATCCTCTGTTATTAATCTCTCTGCCTCGAAGATATATAAACCCCAATAATATGAACAAAAACATTCGTAATGTGTATGGTGGATATCAGTTATTAAAAAAATTAAATGAAAAAAAAAACTAGACTGTTAAGACTTTGATGATTTTGACGTCATTCATTTAACTTCACATGTCAACCTTTTTTTAGTTGCCGGTTCACCTTGTTTTTTCTTACATTTTTAAAAATAAAATAGTAAATCTAAATCAATATCAATATATCATATTTGATTATAGACGTTGTTTCTATGTTTTTTTTTTAATATTCTCTGCAATCTTTTCTTATGCTAATATATTTTCACTTAGGTTTTAACATTACACTTACACACATCAACGATGAAAGATATTTGAGTATTGTAAATTAGAACACACAGTTGGAGAATAAGATTTTTACTTTTCTCACCCTCTCAATTAGATATTTACAATACTTTTTTATCTTCTCTAATTTGATTGTGCATTTTATATACCACCTTACATACTTCTCTAATTTCAAACCACTCTCGTATTTGTATATTTAGTTATAACTTGTTAGCGCATTAATACAAAAATAAACATGTACATATTAACAAATTCCTTTACTATAAATTATTATTTTTCTCAATAATAATGATGTAATACCTATATATAATTTATAAAAATAAAATTATTGTTATTCAAAGTATGAGATAAAGGTGGAAATTTGTAATAATAGTCAAGTCTATCATATTTATACAATGTAAAAATTTATTTTAAAATTTAATATAACATTCATATTTTTTTTTAAATATGATTCGTATTTTTTCTTAAAAAAAATATCATTGATAGTAACTTATTTAAAAGTTATTTTATAACAAGATGTCTAAAATTAAAGTCTACATTCAAGATTCTTGAGGTGTTACTTATGTTATGCAGTAGTTCATTATGTTTTATTTCTTTCTTCCCTCGTCAAAAATAAAAAAAATAAAGTCTAACATTTTGTTTGATTTCTACTTCAACTTCAATCCCTCAGAAGATGAATTTAAGTTGGGAGATCAAATAGTGGAGCATGATTCTGCTGCATTTGAAAGCAAGGACATAGAAAGGGCGTTTTTTTAATCCAAATACTGCTAATTCCATATACCACTGTACCAAACAAGTCTATAAATATTGAAATGTTTCAACCCTGAGTGCTTAATTCAAGGCCAACTGTGCCTGCTTCGTACACAATATCAAATTAAGCTTTATCTTCTCTTTTTGAAACACAAACAAGTATGACACGTATAAATTCAAGACAACCTTTTATACATAATTTAGTTTTGTACACTTGGGGAAGAGTCATAGCAAGGGCTACTTTCCCCTAATAAAGCATCCACTTAAGAGTTCATTGGAAAAGACGTGTATAAATTTAGTTTAGTGCACCCTTTTGTAATCCTTGGTTCTGCTCTAATTTGTCAGCTTTTCTTTCCACAAATTATTACTTTTCTCTCATTCATCTGCTAACAGTGCTATCTATGACCGTTTCTACTTGGTGCATCTTCCCATTACCTTCATGCACCGTAGCCCAGCCATTACAACTAACAATGCATTTATTGTTTTTGGGGTGAGTTCCAATTCCAATCAATGTGACCATTGTTTTCCAACGCAAAGTTCTTATTAGAACAAACATGAACCAAAACCTATAATCTCAATGAGAGTTTGCAAAGCGACCAATATTGGCATGCCCTCAACTGTTGCACTCAATTATAAAAACTAAAAAATTACATAACCATTATCTAACAACTTCACACTATCGCAGGCAAGAGAGAATGATATTATACACCGTCTTATCCTTGCATATACAAAGAGACTATTTTCGAATTTAAACCCACAACCAACAAGTCACCAAAACATAACTTTACCATTGCACTCAATTATGAAAAAAGAAAATTTCAGTTATAAGAACTCGATCATATACAAAGAAATAAAAGATACAGGCCTTGTGTTACCTAACACTTCTATAATCAATGTTAGCCGCACCATTTGTAATTTTGTATCATGAATCTGCGTAACTCTGTATTATGTTATAACTAAATAATTAGTGTGCTCAGTTGGAATTACCCACTCCTTGACACGCCCAACTCGCAAACCCAAATTGCCACCCGTAGTAATTCACACAACGGGATACATAAGCACCCTCATTAAATTCAAACAATCACATTTAGCAGGAGATACAAACATTTGGATTCAATCAATTTCCAAGGGAAGGTAGCTAAAATCCAATATCTAAACTTTAGCTACACTATCGAATGCCTAAAACTATCAACAAATACCAGAGGTTCCATCCGAACGTCAAAAAAAAAAACTAGAGAAATTCAATCACCTCTCCTAAGTACTACCACTCGTGGTTATAATTTAGAGATCTACTTCAATTGTTAATACAAGATAACTTCCGACATCATCCCTAAAGTTGATGAGGTCAAGACACAGCTTCATTTTCAAGAAGCTTGTGGTGTTATGTTGTAAAAAAATCCCAAAGCTTCTTCCCTATTGAAGCTTCACCGGGTTGCAGGTAATCCTCGTCGTCCTCATTGTCAACTCCACCAGTAGCATCTTCCCCATGGGATTCACTCCTATACTCAGCATCATTCTCCACCGCATCATCTGTTGTTCCGTTCACCTCCTCACTCAAGGCCATATTGTTGACAAAGGTCCCCATGGTATCACCACCATAACCGTCCCTTTTCTCCGCACCTTTCAGAGACTGAAACAAATAATGACAAGCAATTTAACATTAGCTTGATACCGTTCACCAGGAGGGGAAAAAAACATTAAACTGAAATTCAAAACTTGTCAACATCCTGATCCTACTATCAAAATCCCATTTTCAATAACTCAGTGATTCATAAGATACACATACACCGAGGGGTTTATAAGGGGCAAGGTATAGAACTTAAACTATCTGCATTATTTAAACACTACACCAAGCATTACCTGCTCAAGATGTATGCTTCCACCATTCTCATTAGTAATGCCCACCGAATGTGAATGAGAAGTTTTTGAGTCAACAATCCCCTCTTCTGTATCTTTTACACGATCAACCTCTCCCTGACTTTCTTTGCCACCACCAGACATAGCTCTAACAGATGAAGTTGTTGCTCCACTATAAAAATTCAGTGCACATCCATGAGTAAGTGCATAAATAGCAAAAAAAAATAAAAAAAAAATTAGCAGCTATCATATTTAATAATAAAATGGAAATTATGGTTCTAAATCAGAGTGCTAACATTTTGGGTCGTCTCAAATTATATCTTGATTCACCAGCAGTTTGTGCGGGGAGGAAAGCAGCCTTCTGTCGCCTTCTCTTGCGCTGCCCTGGAATTAGACTATCAGAATGTCCTTCACTGGCATCGCCACCATGCCCACTTACAGTCATTTGAGATGATGTCTGAACCCGGTTACGCTTCCTGACATTTGCTGGTATTCTTCTATTGGATGGTTTCTGACTTTCAGAATTCTCATTGGCAGAATCCTCAGCATTTCCATTTAGAAACTCATTCTCATGATCATCCACAGATTCCCCAGGTAATGCTTCAGCAGATTCCCCAAGTATACCCCTAGCCTCTTTGATAACAGCTTTCACAGTGTGCGTACGCTTTACTCTGGGTCTTCCCCCTCCCTTGCGGGATTTCTGCTGCTGCCCAACCTTTGAATCAGGAGCCTGCAAATCTTCTGGTGCCTTAGTGTGAACATTGTTCTGGTTTTCAACTGAAGGTTCATGGTCAGCTTCAATCTCGATGATATCATTGCCAGATTGTACTCTCTGAGCATCAAAAGAATCATTTACAACAGCAAATGACAACTCTGCTTCATTTTCAGTATCAGGAATTCTTCCTGGTGAATCTTCCACATTAGTTTTCTCAACAGACAAAGTCACAACATCTCTTAAAGTACCAGAATCTTCAGATTCAATCTTCCTAATTGGGGAGATTTTAAAAATCTTAGAGGTGCATTTACGTAGCCAAGAGACAGTGCCACCAGACATAGGTGACTTTGGATCAGTTGCAGGAGACGACACTCCAGTATTTTGCCTTGATGAAGCTAAATTGTCATTAGGAACTCCCTCTACAATATCAGCTGCTAATTTTGGAAGAGAAGGCACTTCTAAGTTCTCAATGTCAACAGAGGATTGTAAATCAGAAAGCACAAATTCAGAGATAATTTCCCCACAGTTCTGGCAACTCCGAATTTTCTCAACAAACTCAATAAAGCGTCGTCTTTCCACAATAAATTCTTCCCGCTGATTTTTTAGCTTCCTGTTGAGGTCAACAAGTACATCTATGATCCTCTTGCATTTCCATCCTTTGCCTTTCAAGATGTTTTTTATTCTCATCAGCTTCTTGTTTCTCCTTCTCTAACTTACTTCTTTGAAGCTTCATTTCATCCATTTCTCTATTAGCTACTTCTCTCAAGAAGTTAATATTGTTTAATTCACTCTCTCTTTTTTCCTCAAATAACTTCTTTCTCTCTATCAAATCTTTTTCCTTCTGCTCTAACTGATTATGCATATCAGCTTCAAGTTCCTTTTTCTGCAGCTCAAAATCCAGAAGCATTTGGTTTCTCTCACTTAGAGCTTTTTCAGCTAGACTTGACTTCTCCAACTCCATTTCTGCAGCAAATGACTCTTTAGTCAACTTAAGAGTTTCTAACTCCCTTTGCACGTACGCCTGTGTGTCCTGCTTCTCATTCTTTAACTTTTCTTCTTCATATTGTTGTAGTTTTAATAGTTCTTCTTTCTGTTGAATCACACTTTTCAGCTCTTTCTCAACATCTGTTCTCTTCAGATCTAGCTCATCCCATTCTCTTTCAAAAGTCTCTTTCTGTTGCCTT
>PYAF01003543.1:2382511-2394279 GCA_007407185.1 Glycine tomentella
ATAAATTACTAATACATTAAGATCAACAAAAATAATTAAGTAAATTAATAATATCACAAATTTAAATTGTATTTCATAAATACTTGGAGTTAAATATGTAATAGTGGTATATTTAATGATATTACTCGCATATTATTAATAAATCAATATATGCATTTATTTTTACATGAAGAATGAATAAATGTTTTATTAATAAATTTCACCATAAATCAAGAATATGGGAGAAAATTAATGATTATTCTAAAGATGAATTCATGTTTTTTATAATTAGGAAAAAAATGCATTCGTTTATTTACTCCTGTAAAAAAGAACTGTTTTTAATGAATTTTAATTAATAAAAAATTGTATGATAGAATATATGGAAGAGAATTGGGTGTGGGGGTGTTTTGGTAAAATGAAAGGTTATTTGAGTTTAAGAGAACATGCGCTTGGGAATGCCACGGTGTGCAAGAGCTATTAAGTAGGAAAAGAGAGTTGGCCAGTTAGGGTTTCGAGATAAGCATGGTTTTTCTCCCATTTGGCTTGCAACACACTTAATCATTGTGCTGGAGTGAACAACATTACAACAACTGTTTACTTCCCTACTTCGAGTCTTCTTCGACTATCTTAAAAAAACTTTATGAACAAAAAACGATGTCTCTTTTATGTTACTATGTCGTTTGGTGGTTTGTAAAACATATGCAACAAAAAGAAGGGGAGGACTTTGGGAAACGGAAGCCATCAATAAATAAGGGACTTTGGCCAATGCACGAGGGAAAACTACAAACGAAAGAGGATGGGTAAGTACACAATTTAATGGATAATGATGTACTAGACTTAACTATTTAATTAGTATATCTTAAGCCACTTAATGAAAGTAATGTATCTTTGACCAAATTACAAAAGATTTGATTTTGGATTAATGTGGTACTACACTACTACTATTAATCTCACTCTTTTTTTGGCACTGGCTAGAGTTATATATTTTTTTTTTGTGAATCACTTACTGGTGCCCAAAAAAAAAACAATTAGTGTTGCCACTTTGGGGTTGATATAGGAAGAGAAAATAGAAAAGTAAAAAAGGCTACAAAATCTAAGGAAGATGAGCAACATCAAGGATATGTCTTGTTGACACTTACTAGGAAGGCACCGTTTGTCTTTTGGGAGCGGTTTCTTGTAGATAGAGTATGGAATACTTCAGATAAAATGAAAATGGAAAGCTTGTGCTACCAAGAAGCTTACCCATTGACTCCAGATTTTTATGCAAAATAAATAAAATAAATGGTTTTGGTCATAATTTTAAAATTCATACTCTAATCGAATGAAGTTGTTCATTGGATTGATCATGTAATTAATCCAGTGTTACATATTTGACACGATTAATTTTATAATTAAACTATTATTTCGATTCGATTAAATACATAAATCGATTTAGTTGAACTGATTGAATCAAAATTAATTATTATTTAAAAAATATAAAATTTAATAAAAATACAAAATAAGAATATGTTACTCTAAAAAATTGAACAAAGATCTAAAATTTATTATTGAATCAACTTACCACTAAATTATCATAATTAATTAGTAAACTTATATCTCAATTAATATATACACTCATATTTATGTTACCTATACTAGTTTATATGTTTCAGATATAATTATCAACTTATTAATATGATTAATAACTCATCAACTCATTATCTTAATTAAATCAATCATCGATTTAATTTTTAAAATCATAAAATTATTTTTTTTTGTTTTTCTCTTATCTTTTATGTCTTTCTTTTTATATATTTTATTACACTCTTCCTTTTTTTAATCATTTTTCTCTTTCTTTTATATTATAGTATTATATTTCATTGTGTACTTTATTTTTCTTATTCTATCCCTTTCTTCTCTGTAATCATTTCACGTCATTTTAAGTATCATTATTCTGAAATAAATGCATTCGTGGCTTTTTGTTATAACAACGTTGTAAAAGAATTACCTCGTGATTATCTTCGTGTCAAGGATTAACTGATAATAATACTATATTAAATATATATATATATATATATATATATATGTATGTGTATATATATATATATACATATATATATATGTGTGTATATATATATATTTCTCTTACAAAAATTATTAAACGCATAAGTTGTAGTTATAAAATGTTTTTTTAAAAAAAAATTATCCGTTGAAAGAGTTAAAATAATAAATTTAAACATTTAAAGAAATATCAATAAATGAATATAATATTAAAAAAATTGAAATAAAGTGCTTGCAAAACAATCCCTAAAATGCTGTTTTTAACACACTATCTAAAATACTCTCTAAAATATAGTTTTAGAAGGGAAAAAAAGCTAGAACTTTAATAGTTTTGTAGCAAAATGAGTATTTATTAAAATTTGTTAAAAAATATAAAATTATGAGAGTAATAAATAATTTTTTATTTAACCAATTAAATTACATTCTCTTTATAAAAATGATAAATATTTCAAAACAAACTAAAACATATGGATGGATTAATTTAATTATACTTATAATTATACCTGGAATTATGAAATTGAATGTTCATGTAGGAGTATATTAATTTTACCTAATTGGAAATGCACAAATATACTTCAACAGTATTTATGTATAGAACTAATTTCGGTGCCAGTAAATGTTAGCTGGTCTTTTTTTTATTGTTCAGTTGACATATGTTCGACGACTAATGCATTTATTACTCATTTCATTTTATATTATGTCTTCTTAAAAATAACATTAATTATTTTGAATTCTCTTACTACGTCTTCCTATCAATCTCCTACTTTCCTTTTACAGTAAATGTTGAATGTGTTTTGTATTTTTAGGACATTAAATATTACTATTTGTACTTTTTTATTTACTACTGTTTTCTTTATGAGACAATAGGAAGATTTATAAAAGGATTTCTTTTTTGGTACAGCTATAAAAGGATATAGTATTACTCCTTAAAATATTTTTCATTTAAGAAAACATTAATTTTTTTTCTAATAATACTTTCATTTTCTGGTATCTTCTCTAAATAATAAAATGAATTTATGATACTTTAATTATTTTCATAAAATTCTCACTTTTATTAATGAATATCGTTTTATTATAATAACTTGTGCAAATAATAATTTTACTAAGAAATAATATGAAACAAAAAAAAAACGTTAACATACTAAATGACTTTCCCACGTTAAGTATTTTTTAAAAATGTATGATGTACAAACAGAACTATGGAACTAACTTTTAAATTGAGAATTTTTGTTAAGTAATTTTTTAAATAATGACAGTGTAAAATATATTTAAATAAAGGGAAATTGCATTGTATTTTTTTATCATATTATGTACTTAAATTAAAAGTTAAAGGTATTTGGTTAAAGTTATAAAAATAATTTGTGATTTTTAAATAAAGTATTCAAACAAATATTTAACTAATAAGATACCAAAAGTATAAAATGATAAGACAATTGTTTCTAGATATTTACGATGAACACCATTTCTAAAACTTTTGTTTTTTTTTTTTAATGTCACCGCTTCTAAAACTTTGAGAATAGACTAAACCAATAAAAAATGACAGGAAGAGATGCTTACTTATAAATGAAGTGGAATCGACAATAAGCTTTTTTTTTTTGAAGGGTGAGGGGGGAATATGTCCAAAGAACTCTCAAATGATTCAATGTTTAAGATAGAAAATAGCTAAGCAGAAGAGCTTTGATTAAAGCAATCAACAACAAAGTACAAAAAAGATAAACTCGCACCTTTTATTTAACTTTTCCCTTCTAGTAATTCAAATGTATTGTATATATTATTTATTATTTTGGATGAGGAAAACGAGTGGGAAAAAAAAAACGGGAAAAGTACTCTTATCATTACTCATTCATTTTTTAAGTGATTTTTTTATTAAGGACAAGGGAAAAAAACACAAGGGAGAAAATCATTTATTTTCGTTCCCTTCAATTTCAAATAAAAATTATTTCTTGGAATTGTCAAAATTACAGGGGATTTTTTTTATCCAAATAATAATTATATTATCAGAAATACATCTAGCGCTTATAGTATACAAGTAACCACATATAGACTATAAGTGGGATCTAGTTTCATAATCTTAAAAGAAATTATTATTTTTTCTCTCTACTAATGCTTATAGTATTTTTTTCTCCTCCCTTTCATTTTCTTCCCTTTCTCCACTCCTAAACCTACATCATACTAATTTGAGCAGCCTTTATTAGTTTGCCAACAAATAGAAACTTTTACAGGAGATAAGTAACAAGTGTGTCATCAAGATAAATAAATCCCAACAAAATGTTGTTTGGGAAAAAATTGCATTCTAATTTAATTTAATAAAAAATAACATAATACAAAATAAATTTGAAATTTAAAAAAATAATAATGTACTTATATTTACATTTTGCTAATATCTTAAGAACTTAAAAAGATTTAATATTTCTCAAAATAATTAAAAATCAATAATTTATTATTGACATGTATTATACTCTTCAACTTATACTTCTAGAGCACTCATTAATTAAGGGCACTCTTTGTTCCAAGTTCTAACACTTGTTTTGATATTATTTAATGAAAAACAGACCAGGACGTTCCAAAATCAAGGGACTGCCACGAGTATCCAACCTAATGCTACATCAACCATCAACAACTTCTACAAAACTGGACACTTACCAATTAAACCCAGCACAATTGTCATAACTTCAACCATTTTATTACAGAGACTCCTAGTCCCAGATGGAGAAAAATAGCGACTCCAACCATTTGACAGTGAGTGATTGGATATGCAGTTGCGCATCTCGTTCTCACATGGGTAATGAATTTAAGAGGTGGCCTCGCAGTCTTTTCTTATAAGTCGATAACAATCATTTCATTTTCGACGTAACTTTCCACAGGATAATTTAAGCACTTTGTGTTTGTGGCCGTAGGTATAGCTAATAATTTCAGGCATATTTATGGCTGTAGGTATAGCTAGACATTAGGATGATGTGATTATACATTTATACCACGTATGATTGCATCCCCGCAAGCTAATATGGAATTGCAATAAACAACATCCATCCTAACCATATACCATGGCAATGTGTTTAATACAAATTTCAGATTTAGTTGAAGTCGCTGCTTTGGCTAACGTTTTCATGCAATCCTTTTCTATGTATCCCACTTAAAGCATTCACATGAAACAAAATTATTCAGCGACAATTTCACCAGTAACTCATGGTGATTGTTTTTATAATCAAAGATATCAAAAATTGGGTATAGAATAATAACCACCAAAACTGACTGAACAACTATCCAAAATTCGAAGACCACTAGAACAAAAAAGAAAAAGAAAAAAACTGTTCAAGTGAGACTGCATGGCCAAAATCTGTCTGGAGAAGCAACAATCCCTACTCTTCACTGCGACAGGTGAATCTACAAGCGATCAAAATTTCGAAAAGAACAAAAGGGCCGTTACATTATTCCAGGACAAGAAAATGATACAGAAAGATGCATCATCCCAAACTTTACAAAATTATTCCTAAAATAGGGATTCGCTGCATGCATACAAAATTGAGATGATCCACATTTGAAGCATTCATATCCACACCTGTTCTCTGCTATATTCCCTTACAATTACAGGTACACTTGTGGGTGGGACCTGCGAAGATTAAATTGTTAAATCTTTTATATTTAGTAATAGTATTATAGTAACAATCGTGACTAAATGTTAAAAGTATAAAGGAAAATGCTCCTTTAAGACTAAAAAATATACATTATTTTACCAGAGATAGAGGGCTTTATTGTTATGAGGATTAACCTAGTTTAGATTCTTGTCGAGTTGTCGTCCACTATTTTAATGTACCTCTTTCATCTATTATTTCTTGTTTTAATATTTAGGATTATGTTTATTTTATTTTACCCTTTTGGTTTTCTTAGTCTAAACTGTTATCTTAGTCCAGATTATGTCATTCTACTAAAAATAGTGAGACAGAATTCATACTAACAATCTAACATAGGGGTGCCCGGTATAAAGCACACTTTAGGTATCTACTAGCAGCAACTAAATAAATCTTTAAATTCCAGCACTTACCATGCCATAATCTGTGATTATCATGGAAACGTAATCTGAAGGAGTTGCATCATAGCTGGCATCAATATAGAGAACTGCAGGGTCAGAGTAAGGAAATGACAATTTTGGCAATTTGGCGTTGTGTTATGCAAATAAAAATGCCTCACATCAGGTTTAGAAGTTGCAGATTTTCAGTATTGGCCCAAGCTTCCAAGTGGTTGACATCCTCTCTACTCTCAACCGTAGAAATGACGTCTGGATCACCTGTAAGAAAATCAGAGAAGCATCAACCTTTTTTCCAGACACAAGGCAAGAGCTCGGTACAATCCTCTCAGCTGTCATTGTTTACATACCAAGTTCATTTGAGCATATGGAATCATGCTGTACCCTTTCATGAAATTTATAAGCCTCACAACATACTAAAACAGGGACATGGAATGCATGGGCAACCATTGCAACACAAGCAGTACCAACTCCTGAATAAACTGTTCCGTTAGACAACACTGATGAAGCACCCAGAAAGACTCGAGTGACTTCATTCATTATGTAGGAAACAGCATTTATATGAGTGTATGTACAGCTAAGACCTTTCTCCACTAGCCTATGAAGCAAAAGTTTCCCTCTAAGTTTTGGACGAGAGTCTACCACTACAACTCGAAACTGTTTTCCTAACCCGTGTGCATGTAACAGTATCATTTCAACCGCCGATGAAGACCCATAAGTAAGAAGAACATCACCATCTCTTATTTTTGTAACAGCATGCTTGACTATCACCTTGTTGGCAAGTATAATTTTCTCATATATAAAATGCTCAATATCTGATTGAAGAGAGGTTTTTGATTCTGACTCAGACAGCGTCGAAGGTAGCTTGGCAATTCGACTTTTGAGAAATCTAATTGCATTGCCCATGCTGATAGAAAGTGGTCGACACTCGATGAGAAAAGAAACATAACTACTTATTTTTGCTGTTAAGTCTCTCACAAGAGTCTTCTCAGATGGAACCCTGTAGTCTTTGATGGCCTCTTGAAATGCTTGAAGCATAGCAATACATCGAGCGTTGCCACCAGATATATCTCCAGACAGATACTGCAAACCAACCTGATAATCATCATAAAGATTAAAATGGTTAAGGAAAATACATATAAAAGGGCCAAATTTTCAAAACAAATTGAACCAGGTCTTCATGACTAACCTATCCAGTATCCACTGCAACACCGTAAATAAATTTTAATGATAAATTCATGATTCAGCTCACAGTATCTCCATGCATACAATAGGTTCCTAGATGCAATTTATTTTCAATTTAGATGTCATTTAAGATGAACTTCCTAACTTTCAAATAGAATAATGGGCAAGACAAAGCAGTGCAATAATAATAAAAGAGGCATGAAATCATTTTGAGCCTTGTAAGGAGTGAAACAAATTTAAGGACTGTAACTCATGTTATTTCATATTCTTCATCTTGCCTAGCCATCCTAGTAAACAAACATTGCAACCAGAAGAGAACATTTTTGCACCATTTGTTGTAATATGAGACATGGAATAGATAATTGCTTTAACCTTTAAGTGTTTTGCTTAAAACATACAATTACACTAAATCAAGTAGTACTTGGTCTGCATTTAACTTCCCCTTCCTTCCACTTGACTCCCTCTTGTGAAAATCAAAACCAAAGAAATGAAGGCAGCAATGTAGTGTTGGAAAAAGTCCAAAATATAACCAATGAGGTAGAGATTGCGCCGCCATCATTGTAAACCACACAGATTAATATAGGATTTATTTATTTTTATCAACTGTCAACTTTAAAATGTTTAGATTCCTGCGAACCATGTGATGTTACTATCTAAATGACTGTTTGAAACTTTAACTGCAAGTGAAATAACTAAATGCTTGGAGATAGTGTAGAATTTACCCTAGCAGTGGATGTGATGCATGAAAATTTCAGCAATGAATTTTTTATTGATGAAAAGTTGAAAACTAAAGCAAGAAATTGAAATGTTAGAAGAGACTTAAGTGCTGAAATTGTATTAAATGAAACTATTATAATTTAATATAGTACACAAGGCTAGGCATAAAGAACCCATTTCCATTTAATAATTTAAACATAGAAAGTGTTGCAACTGAATACAAAAATGACCTCTCATACGCTGACTTTTTTGGCACCTTTTCACTCTAGGCGGTATCGAACACTGTTAAATTACATTAACTTGGTGCTGAGTCCTTCTATTTTCAAGTTTGAAATTCATATAGGGCAAGGAACACCATTTATCATGTGGTATTATCTAATTGTTGAGCTATGAGAATGCCATAAGAACATCACATACATTATGAAATGATAGATCCCGACCTGAGCACACAAGAAACATGAATTGTAACAAGATTAAACAGTGGAATAACATAGCCACCTTATAAACAGCAGGATGCACAGGACCCAGCTGGAAAAACTTTGCCTCAAGATCTGGGAGCTGACTCCCATGTTCATACTGGGGCAAATGTCTGAACAGTTCAACTCTGTTCTTAGCTTCAGTTTGTTTTACCACAGCACGTCGTTTGGCTTTCTCCACTCTGCTCTTATCATCGTATTGCAGGCGTGGTTGAGGAACATCTTTCTTTCTATCTTTTTCTGGTGGGCGATCACCCCCTTTCTTGTCAGAGGCTGCAACCGAAGCATTATCAACTTTCTGTGGGGGCTTTGCAGCTTTAGCTGGTTTTACATTTACTGAAGCCAGAGTTCCAGATGCCTTGTTTCCTTCAGCTAACAACTCATTATAAAAGCACAAACTAATTAGCAGTGTCAGTCACAGTGAATAGATTAGAAAAGAAGAGTTGTGAAATATCATCATAAATTCACTATTCAGGCTTGCTAAAAACAATGTTTTAGTTCTTATACAGTGGGTCTGAAGAAGAAACTAGGTCCAAGGACCAACATAATAGAAGTGTAACATTTCAATGGGAAATGTAAAATAATAAGTACAGGTTTCAATTAACTTTTTGAGTTTGCAAAGAAACTTAAAATTTCCAAGAGTTCTAGCTGAAGAGTTTTTTTATGCCTTAAATAATCAAGATCAACATTGCACTGATCCCATTCAAACAAGTATACGTTAAATGATAATACACACCTTTTGCAGCAGCCTTAGCAGCTCATTGAGCTTCTTGAAGAGCTCGTCTTTCAGCCTTTGAAGTCTTCTCTTTCTTCTGCTGTTTAGTATTCAGAGCTTGGTCTTTCACTTCCACTGCTGATCCTCCTCCTTTGTCAGCTTTCTCTCTTCCTAATTGGGGGCCGCGGAGAGAGAGGGGGGGGGGGGGGGATGGTAGAGAAAATGCTTAAATACCAAACCAAACCATGCCTAATCATAAGTTTTGATTGTCCAAGATTCCTTCAAAAAAATCATACAAGGAAGAAAATAAAAGATGACCACAACCAGAGGGAGCATCTTATGATGACATCCACAAATAATACAATAATACATTGACAATAAGTAAGTCAGACTGAAACGACAATTATTCCTCATATGTTCCGACTGGACAATATAGCAGATGAATGAAAAACACAGGCAACTTTTTTTTATAAACAACTGTATCTTTTCTAGTGAGCATAGAGTATCAAAAACCAGAAAACTGATAATTGCATGGCACAGAAATAGGTGGATTTTGTGAATTTGTTCTTAAACATAATTTGAGTCACTTAAGTGTTGGCTACTCCTGGAAAGTAGCCACAGGGACAGGACATAAAAACATCAGGTACTACTATAGCTATAGTTTGCTTACATGAATCTCACATTATACTTTACCCTTTTATTTTGGGTTTCACTTGGACATGATTTAGATCCAATTTCACTACAAAAGCTTCAATTAGTTTTGTTTGGGAACCATTTTAGATTTAGATAGCAACAAATAGGCATCTATCACAAAACCAATTATTATTACTTCTGTTTGCATACTTTTACTTACTAAGTTATGCTATTCATTGATATTGAATTATACCTGCATTAAAACCTAGTTTTTTGCTCTCTTTTTTTTCTTTTTATCTAGTAGACTTCTTTTTTTTTTTGTCTTAACCTTCCGGTTCATCAGGAGAAAAGGACATTGACTAATCCGGAGTTCGGCCGAGAGGTAATTAAAGCCTAACCAAGAATTGTTTCCACCAAGTAAACTAGCAATAAAAAATGTGGTCATATTAAACAAAATTGTAACATTATTGAATCAAACAACATTTCTGTCATGCATCATCGAAGTCAAGCATGAACTGAAAACATTAAATAATAATTCTAAACAAAATTGGATTTAAAGGCGTATCCGATGAGGCGTAAGATAAAATATACTGTAAAATTTTGTTGCTACTGATAAGCACTGTAGAGCTGAGTTGCACTGAAGAACCTATCAAAAGTTAAATCTAGAACTTAAAGAAGCTGACATAAACCTCAATCAATCCACCAACGCTCTTTAGCTGCAATTTCATTTTTAATTTCACAAATGAAGTTCCAAACTTCCAATTCAAAGCATATCCACCAATTCAAATAACGGAACCATGCAAAAGAAGCAAAACCTCACCGCGAATCGAAAGGGAAGCAGCATTCACCACCGAAACAGTGGTTAATTCGCTCGCCGGAACGCTACTCGCCATCGTCGCCGTCAAGTCAAACCCGCCGCGAGGAAATGAAGACGCCGCCTTCCCGCCGGCGAAGAAATCTCCGTCGCCGCCGACGATCCTGCTCGAGTAAGACGACGTAGCCGGCGACATCGGAGCGGGGAAGAAGTCCGACGAGCTGGAATAGCTCCCGGCGGCGAAGGATTCGTCGCCGGAAGGGGAAGTCTCGGAGGGACGAGCGTGGAGGCCGAGATTCACCGACGGATGGCGCGGCGGTGGGATCATTACCGGCGAGAGGGAGTTGGCGGAGGTTGAGACTTCGAATGAGATCGGGTCGGGTTCGGGTGGAGCGAAGAACCCGACCCTACGGACCTTAGGGTCAATGACGGCGCGTGGAGCACGACGCGCATCCATGACCGGAAAAGTGGTTAGGTCTTGTTTGGGTAATAATGTTCGGAGGGTATCATGTTTGGGTGGCAAGAAAAAAAAAAAAAAACGGAAGGAAGGAAGGAAGGCTTTCTTTTCTTTTGTTTTCTTGGGAAATTATTTTGAGCGAGATTTGATGTTGGAAAGGACAGTTGAAGCAGCCAAGAAACTATAGGAAAAAAAAATAAAAGAAGAGAAAATGGGAAATTGTTTGTCGTTTTTCCAACTTGGGTCTCACACTGGACTCTCCAGTCTCACTCATCCACTCTAATATGGGTTAGTTTGTTATGATCAACATTTTCTTTATTTTTCTTTTCGAAAAAAGCAAATGCCAATTTGAGGTATCAGACACTGTAACACTCAAATTTGTTTCTGTGAGTATGGAATGTTTATCTGCACACTCGAGTTCTAAGCTTAAACTAAAATAATTTTATAAACATGCTATGTTAGTTAAGTTGTTGGTATTAGAAGAAGTTTATTTAGAAATAGATAATTAAATTAACTATGAAACATACCATTTCATTCTAAAATTTATCAATTTTAGGAAAGAAAAAATAGTTAAAAGTTCAGTATATTTATCGATTGCAAAAAGATTATAATTAAATCTATAATTAAAAAAATAAATTATAAGCAATAGCTTTTATAATAAATAGTTTGACATTTAAATTCTCTAAGGAAATTCGTTCTTTGACATGAGCATAAAATTATAATTAAAA
>PYAF01003543.1:2394379-2412781 GCA_007407185.1 Glycine tomentella
TATTTTAAAATGGATCAATCTAATAAAAAATGATTAATTGAATGTCAAATAAAAAACTCTAAATAACTTTGATAAAGAAAAAAAAAAGCACATCTTATCTTCAATAGAAGATATATCTCATTAGACAAAATAAATTAATTGATTAAATTAATACTTATATTTTCTTATATAAAAATTTAACTGATAAAACATATATTTATAAACATCAGACGTAATTTTTGTAGTTTATAAAAAAAACATAATTAATATGATATTTTGTATTAGTAATATTTAACAGATCAAAGTAACATTTTTTATTCTATAAAAAAGTAATTTAAAAGATAGATAGAACATGTTTTAAAAGTTTTAGTTGGTTTTAATTCGGTCATTCAAGGATTTATTTTGCTATAAAAATATCAAAACTAAAATAGATAACTTAAATTTAAGTTACGTAAACATCATCAACAAATCCGATGTCGTCCAGCGGTTAGGATATCTGGCTTTCACCCAGGAGACCCGGGTTCGATTCCCGGCATCGGAATTTTAATTTTTTAATGTTGATTTTCAATCCATTGTAATAGTTTTTGTCTTTTTGAGTTCCAGGACATTTGAATAAATTCATAGCACAATTACACCTTCACATCACGTACTGGCTTTTCCAATTCCCAGGAGTCAATTATTTTTTATACTAGTAGTATTATTTTTCAGTCTCAGGTGATGACAGTAATGAATTTTAATTTTATGCTTGTGCTGTAAGGAAACTTGATCAAAAGTAAAAACCAATTCAATTACCTTATCATCAAGTACATTACCAATTTTAATCCCAATAAACGAAGTGTCATTAGGAAAATAATGGATTGTAATAATATGAATTCGGAGCCATGCAGTAATGTCAAATTATATAAGAGAAACACATTATTTTCTTACTTTCACATTTTACAGGTCGAAATTACAATTCATGTAGCAGGTAATTACTTTGGTTCAACCTGTGAATAAAGTGTTATTGGCCAATGGCATTGTTTATGATAAAGAAAATGTAAAATTTTAAGAGAATGCTCTTTCTTTTTGAAGAAAAATTGTTTAAGCGTGTGAAATATATTGTTCTTGCGAGATGGAGGCAATGAGAAACTACCAAAGAATTATTGGTATAAGAGGTTGAAGATTATGTATCTTCCAAACAAAAGGCATATGATTCCTGTTGTGTCATACCTTATCTCAAGAGGAATTTGAACAGTGGTGTGTACCATGGAAAGGTTTTATAGTGGTGCATTTGTTAGGGAAAAGAATGGGCTTACGAGTTTTAGAATTATCATTGAACTAATGAAAACACTGATATCATATTGATTCAATTGGAATTGAATAGCTTTTAATATTTTTTAATATTTTAATATAATATCTAAAAAATATTGAACCAAAAAATAATATAATGTGTATAAATTATTAATAATAAAAAGTAAACTTTACTTTAAAGGGTTATAATTTAAAATATTTATTTAAAAAATGACATTATTTTGAAAGTTAAAAAAAATAATTTTAAGTAAAACTAGCTACCCAATTGGGTTTTATCGGTTTTTGACCGGTTCAACAGTTTTTAGTCAGTTTAAACGACGCGATGATTTTTAAGAAATATTGGATTGGACACATGAATAATTCTTGATCGAATCGATCGGGCTAATCCAAATTTCGAAATAATAATTTTTATATAACAAACTTAAAAAAATTTGACAAGATTTAGATATATTATAATCAATAATTTAATGAAGTTCTTAGTTGGTTTAATTCGTTGCATTTTTTTAACTTATATTATGTCAAAAAATTATGTCATTTCTCATTTTTACTTTTGTCCACCGTTTCATAGTTGGATTTCATTTTGACCTTACATTACTTGTCAAAGGCCAGGATTACTAGCAGGCCCCTACTTTTCTCTGGATTGAGGCTCTTGTGCAATTCGGATGCGGCCTACTGGACCTTGCCAACAACATATTTAGGGTGATTCTATTTTTTTAACATATTAAGAAAAACAATTGAAATTATTTTTGTATATTTCAAATTTTATTTTTCAGATTGTAAAAAAAAAAAAAAAAAAAAGATGTACAGTGAGAGAAAAGGAGTGCGAAAAGAAATTCCTGCATTCTTATCCCAACAATTGCATGACAACTCATGTTTTCTTAAAAAAAATAAAAAAATCTCATGATCTCATTCATTCACTTTCTTTTTCATTACACTTTCTTCTCTACAGATCTTTTTTTTTCTATTATATCATCTATCACATTCAATGCTTTTTTTTCTTCCTGTCTTTTTCTTATTTATATCCTTATTTATGTACATATATCATTGTTCTTCAGTAAATTAAATTAAAATTTCTTAATTTTGACTAATGGCGTGTCTAATAATAATTAAGTTAGTAAAATAATATTTTACACTTTTTTTTCTAGTTGACAACAAAAATCCAAAAAAAAACTAATATTAAAACACATAATATATAACTTCCTTATCCAGTTTTATCGTAAAAAAGATTAGATCTTATATTCATATATACTTCACTCTGTAAAATTGTACTGGTGTATTGGCTGACAAACTAGAATCTCAGTCATGATTGTAACGAAGGGTCCAATGGCTGCTTCTTCTTAATATATAGAGTCCAATGCAAAACCGTTAAAAAGACTAGTAGTTTTGGTTAAATTAATTTTGGCTTTCCTAATAGTGAATCTTAAAGGAGATTTTCATCATGGCCAATATAGATAGCTAGGGTTAATGTTTCTAAATTTAATAAACGTATGAAAGGGTTGTATTTGTACACCAAAACGTATGCAAGGATTTGGTCAAAATTGTCTCTCTGACAGTCAAAAAAGAATAAGCTACTATGTAGTATATAATTGCTGTTAATTAATGTACAAAATGGTGTCCATAACAAATTAAATAAAGGATATGCACGGTGGCTAGCAGCTAGGTTCTCGTTTTTGGTCAAAAGTTACTTGTATATCAAATTCTTACAATTGAAAGGAAGAGAGATAAATCCTTCTACGTTCTACCTCTACACCAAAAATGGGACATATATGAATATCATGCACTTTTCTTAATTTTCTAGTCACGTTTGTATAATTTAAGGATTCGAATTATAGCACAATTCAAGACAAAAAACAAAAAATAAATACTTACAATTGTATACAAGTGATTTCGAAATCTCAATATTAGCAAGCCCATACGAAAGTTATGTGGATTGAAAATCAATTGATAAACTTGGTAAACAAGGGAAATTTGTGTGTAAAGGTGATTCTGGAATGCATATTTACCAGGTAATAATTCGAGTAAATTAAAAAAGAGTGACAATAACTCCGTACTCACTAGGTAAAAGTTAACCAAGGTGTGTAGGTAGGTAAGCTGGATTAGGTAAAGAGTGATAAATATAATATATAAGGTGGGGTGCGTTAGCTGAGCTAGTGATCTTCACATTCTCCTAATGCACATGAGACCCAGAAAAATAGCTGAAGATAGGGATGGGTCATGAACTACGTACGTCTAGCTTACACAAACCAATGAGACAGTGCTGCATATATATATATATGTAAACGTACCAATTTCGAAATTTCTGAAGAACCTTAGTCAGAGTAATATCTAAGAAGATGATTTTCACCCCAATATAATATTAATGGGTTTTGCCATAGCTGTGTTCATCAGAACACTTTTGCAGCAAATTAATTTATATTTTATTGCTGTTACATACGGCCCAGAGAGAAAGAGAGACATACGTACAAGTTCAGCACCGGGGTATCTTCATGACATGCACTGATCATCATTATGAATGATGATATCTATAAATATATTTTTCTGAATTAGTAATAATAAATTGCAAAAGACCAACACTTGTTAGCATACACAGTGATGACAAAATTATGTCTCTTAATTAAATTTTTCAAGATTCAAATTGTGATCTTGAATATAAAATAAGTGTTGAAAGAAAAATATTTACTTTATATATCTTCACATCTTCTTTTATAAAAATTTGATGCCAATATTATAATATAAACAAAATAATAATAATAATTTGCAAAAACTAGATCATAAATCATCCTCAAGTTATATCCATCACTCTCTTTAACAACACTCACTTTTTTTTTTCCTATATATGATTAGGGTGTGGCAGAACCTAAGCTAGTAATGGTATTTAAGTAGCATGCAGAAGAGATTACGAAAACATGTTGTAATCGAACACTTCTGCAAATAGTAAGTAATCTAACCTCTTTTGCTATACCTCTGTTACTGTTAGTACCCTCTTTGTTTTATCTCTCTCACTAGTGCTGAGGCTTAATTAGATCTTTATCTAACTAACTCTCGAGTTTATTGCCACTGTTCTGCTTTTTAACTGTTCTTTCCAGGAGTTTCTCTTGAGCTTATTTATACGTACTGTACCAGCTGCTTCCATACTGAATATTATGCTGCTTCTGTTCAACAAGTTCTTCTTGTAGGTAAACTACTACATACGTACATTTTAACTTCTTTTTCGCTTAATTTGTTTTTCTTTGGTAAATTGTACCAGCTGATCTATGTTTCAATATGTGTATATTGTTGTTCAAGAAATTTATTTCTTTTGTTTTGTGTGAGACTGTGAAGACTTAATCGTTTAGGCTATAGTTAGATAATGTACTATATACTGGTTGTTCAATCGTGTTGCATTGTTTATTTTGCCTCATTTTCTACGTATGGATGTGGGTTAACGAGGGTATTTTCATCAATTTGGGGATTTGATTAAAAATTCAGTTCGTTTCTTTGTTTATAATGTATGAAGTGTTAATCGATGAAGTTAAAAACATTCTTTTTCAGTATGATGTGTATGATAAAGGATCCAAACTTACAAGAGATTGATAATTATGCCCCCACCCCACCATCCCTTTTCTGTACGAGTCTTCACTCTTTGTTGATTTCATAACCTGAAAGATTGAAACCCTTTTAAGTTGTTTCTCAAAACCTGGCTGGGGTATTAAAATAAAGAATAACCATTTTCACTATGAAATTGACAAGTTCATTGTCATTTTGTTTTGTTATTCTTTTAAAATAAAAAACCCACATGTACATCCTCTAGGTAGTTCTAGGTAACCACATGCCTATAACCTCAAGCAATTTCCTTGTACATATAATGTATTCAAGTTTTCCAATTCATAAAAAATTAATTAATTAAAAATATTTAATTATGTGTCATATGAAAATTAAAATTGAAACTATAATAATCTCAAATCATCTAATAATTTATCTCATTAAAATCAATCCTGTTCGATTAATCTTGCCAAGCCAAATAATATTATTATGAGAGATAAAAATTTATTTCTAAACATTTAACATAATTATATATTCAAAACTTTAACTCAATAATCAATATCACTTGTTAAGCCAATACACAGTTTTTCATCATTCAAAAAAAAAAGAAATGAAGAATATCTTAATGTGAAAAATAAAATTACAAATTTAGAAATCATGTATTTGAATGATTATATATATATAATTTAAATAGCTACGTGATTTAACTAATTTTAATTATAACTATCCGTATATAAGATTAATCTTATATTTTAAATTTAGATAATTATATATGCACATCAACACAGTATATTTTTCATTTCGTTCGCACTATATTTTCTTCTCATTACATTATATTTACATCTACAATTTTTTTTCTCTTCTATCTTTTCATCTCTTATATATATGTAGATTAACCCAAAGTATCCATCTATTCAAAAACCAAAGTATCATCAATAATTTTCCTTCTAATTAATCACGCACTGGCAGCCTCTGCTATATACGCTGTTATGGTTTGATGGTATTTAAAGATCTTCTAATTATTATGATTTTGTCTTACTTTTCGTCAGTAGCCAAACTGCAAATCTCTCTCTTACAACTTTTGAGGCGAAGATATTGACTTTTTGACGATAGAACGAGGAGACAACATGGAAGCGAGCCATGTATAAAGATCACTGCCATCTGGTAAGCAATCATGATTATCTTTTTTTTTTTTTTTACTTAACTAAATATACTTTATTCCATACTCATTTTTAGTTCAATTTTTATTAATAGTATCAGTAAACCCTTATATGGATAAGAATCCATTTTAAAAAAAGGATGATACATGTATTAAATAATATAAAACTATTTTAAACACTTGGACGAGCAAATATTTCTCTTTGAAACTATTAATACGGTTAAATTTAAAAACGGCACACATACATGGAAGAAAAGTTGAAACAAGCTATTTGATAATTTGATAGTTGTGCAGAGGAGTTACTTTGGTAAAGTCGTATGTTTTTACTAGTGATTAACTGTCGCTGTCTTCGGTTTCCTGCTTAATAAAATGTTACATAAGTTGAAACCAGTGTGATCAAATCGTATATTTTTTTTTCGATTTTAATTACATTATAATATTACAATATAGGTTAATTAGTTAATTAAGACCTTGTTTTTACCCGTGTGATAGGTTTTATATTTGCTGTTTATCGTTCCCCCTCTCTGTGTGGGTGTGATTTTATATTGTAAAAGTACAATCAAACTGTGCATTTTGTATATAGATGATGGTGGTGGTTAGGTGTAGGATGCAATCTTACTTACATGAAGAGCTAGCAATAGTAATCTAATGATTAATTTACGGTGACAATAAGATCTTACCTTTGAGTACCTAACAATTTAACATGCGTTCAATAGCACGATATTGTCGCAAACATAATATTTGGCAATCTCCCTGTTCCGATTAATATATGCAAAGTACAGTACGAATATATATCTTCATATAGTGAAATCAGTCAATTGCTTCAAGCCTTCAACTCTCCATACTTAGCTATATTCATGAATTATAATTTTTCAAAACAGCATTCGAATTCTGGCAACGTACACCTCATTCAACCATATTTATACTGACAAACCAACAAAAACAGTACTTATTATGAACAATCTGATGAAGATTGCCCCCGGTTATATATGCATGGTAAGCACATTCCCACTTCCCTACCCCGTTTTACACATGTAAGATTGCTTTGCCTTAAACAGGATCTATCTTAAGTTGATCATGTCACTTATATCGATGTTTTGAGGTATATGTTAATTAGAATTTATAGGGGTTAAATCCTGATCATACATGACATGTTTAATGTTGTCCTATTTCCATCTAGTCGACAATCTTGGATTAATTATAACCAGACATGCCGAAACAACTATGCTTAAATTTGAGGGGATAGAAAACTGAAAAGCTTTATACTAATAAGTCCCGAACATAAGCACATAAGTGAATTTAATAATATACTTTAATAAAAAAATCTTAATTAAGATATTAAATTTTTGGATTTTTCTTATTGTTCAACTTGTTGATTTTTATTTAATATGAATTTTACTTTCACTTATACTTTAGTAAACTTATTTTAGTTTTTGAATTTTTTTTTTCTTATTTTCTTCTCTAATCAGTACTTATACATGGAGACGTTTGATAGAAACTAAGTCCTTAAATGCTACTTTATCATTAAGTGGATTGATAAATATGTACAGAGACATAAAAAGAAATACCAGTAGACTAGTGGAACTAAACCAAAAAAGAATATAAAGAGGGGCAAGTTGAGTTATGTAATTTGTAAAGAAAAAAGCGCTTGATGCCAATGGAAAGTAGTTTTGCTGTGAGAGGTATACAACTATAGACTTCACAAAGGTCTACAAACAAGCTAATACTTCTCAAACTGTGATATTATAACAGAATGAGATATTACAATATACGCGTGTTAAAAAAAAGTACTTTCCTATAGTAGTAGTAATATATCCACGTAACCTTCATGTTTTTAGCTTATGTACAGAAAATACCTTCTTTGTGTCTTCTTTGGGTACTACTCTAATAATAATAGTAAAATTTCTCTTTTATTATTAAAAAAATGTGATTTCTTATTAGATCCCAAGAGTGTTATTCAATGATTTATGAGATGATGTGAAAAATAAGTATATAAGCACCAGTGTGCAAGTATGATGACTAGGTATGGCAACGGATAAGGATGGGGATGTATTTTTCATTCCAATTTCCAACTCTAAAATCGCTCTCCGATCCCGTCCCTCATCCCATTGGAGTTAAAAATATATATCCCATCTCCTTCCCTGTTGGGGGTCAGGTTTCCCCGCCCCACTCCAGTTAATTAATTAAAATTAAAAAAATAGAAAAATAATATAATTTTTGTTATTGAAAAATTGGATCGAAAATACTAGTTGCGTAACAAAAAAACAATAAAAAAAACTCACATTCAAAATATGGGAATGAGATCATAATTTAAAAATTACAAAACCAAATCAATTAATCCAATTAAAATCATAAATTCTGGGTATTGCATAAAATAAGGACATGCATATTTAATTCTCCCCAAAATATAATATCAATTAAATATATAATGTCCCAAAATTAAGTAGCACATCATATGATTAAGTATCACATCCTTTAAATTACATAATATAAAAGAAACAACTTATAAATATGATTTTTATTTTTTTAATGTTATTTAATACAGGGAGGGTTCGGGACGGATATCAATGATCTCATACCCATCCCTGCCCCTGCTTTTAATTAACGAGGAAAATCCGACTCCAATTCGGAACTCAGTCAACACGATTTTTTTCCATTAAAGTCGGGACAAGTTCGATTCGGTCCCCACGGATTTCACTGTAACAAAAAGAAATAATAAAATGAATGCCTCAAGATTATGTAAGAGTATACTCCTTTTTGCATTCTAATTTTTTAACACACTCCCTCCTTTTTATCTCTTTAATTTCTCCTTACATATATATATATATAAGGCGAGTCTTGATACAATGATAAAATTATATCTTAGTGACTTGTTGATCATGAGTTAGAATTCGAAAATAGTTTATTTGCATATGCAAAAATAAGACTGTACAATATCTATCTTTTATCTTCACATAACGAAAAATCTATACGTAATTTGTTTATATATATATATATATTATCTTGTTCTTAATTTCTACCAGGGCTGTACACACTTTTTGTAGTGTCAAACAATTATTTTTATATAAGATTTAATTTTAGGCTGTATACTCTCTAGTATAAAGTGTATTGATAAAGTGAGATTCATATAAAAAAATAATGATGATTTAAGATTTTATTTTAAGATGTGGTAAAAATATATATATATATATATATATATATATATATATATATAATTTATTGATAAGTCACTCTTGAGTTTGAAACTTTAATTATTGAAGTAAATTTCCTGTTTTGAGAAGTATCCACTATAAACCTTTATATTTTATTTTCTCTTGGATTTCAGCAAAATTTCAGATCTAGTTTTGAAGTGTACTAGCCTAAAATTCTCAGTTACAAACAATGAAAGTTATACAATGACATGAGTTCTACCTATGTAAAAAACCTTTATGCTAGACTCTATTCTACCTATTTTCCACCTAGTGAAAGTTCTATCGCTTTCTAGGGCTGTCTAAAATATTTTATTAGACCTTTTTAGCTTGGGATATATCTAGAGAACATGTTTACGTGACTCTTAAGTGTGCACATTTTCTTTTTCTCTTATAATTTCCTTACAGAAACCAACCACTTTCTGTGTTCTTAGTCTGATGTGTGAATATATATCTTTGCCGTAAAAAATAAATAATTTAAAGAATACCTTTGTGTGAGGTTAGAAAAGTTATAGGCATCCCTTTGAACACTGCCTGTGAGCTCATTGGACGCCCTAATTTGTCCATCAAACGCAAACTATACTAATTAAATTACAGGAAATCTTGATTGGAGAGCGGTTTTGCTTGTTAGAACTATGCAGTTTCCATTACATGGTAGCTCAGTGCTAGAATTACCATGCAGGGGAGATTGGTGTGGCAAATAAATTTATCGATAAGGCTTCCACTGATATAATTATTTTACTTAGATCTACGCTGATAAAAAAAAAAAAAAAAAACTTAGATCTACAAAAACCAGATAGATGGCTAGAAATTTCTATGTAAAGACCAAAGAATTTATGCAACTTATCGTATCAACCCCACAATTTAGTTTGTTACGCTAGGCCAAGTACTTAACAATGAAATGTTAAAGTCCACATTGAGAGTTCTTGAATGTGATCCAGATTCAGTTAGTGGGATGGTTATAATTTCTTTTATATAAGAAAATTAAAACATGAACCAGTTGCTGCCAGTAGGTAGAAAATCAGCATTATAAAAAGTAGTCTATCTGACCCGTCAGGCATTAACTTGTCTTTGTAACATGAAATACAAATGCCTATAGTGCCACATCAGTAATATATCTGCTAAAGCAATCGAAGTACATTTCACTTTTTGAAGTTACCAACCTATTATTAATGATTGGAAGAGAAATTAAATAAGAAAAAGAAAGTAAGCAGAATTGCTGCTGTTGTAATAAAAGTGAACAAAATAAAGATTGAATACTTGCATCTTGAGTTAGCTACTTAATTTTTTTCTTGTACTTATAAGTGAACAGCCAGTCAAGGGTGTAGTGTACTTAATCAGATTGAATATTTATTTTGTCCACCGCTGGAGCCTGGAGATCGATCCATAATGTTTAAAAGAGTTCTGACAAAGTCATTGTTAAGTCTTGTATGCATGGACTCCGAAGTGCTAACCTATATAATTATTATTTGGTTAGAATACAAAATATGTAGCTGACAATACATCATAGTGGTTCATAAATTCAGTTCACTCTGTGAGAAAGAGATGTTACAATAATTATATACTTGATGTAGCCAAGTCTTACATAAGCTGCAAAAAGATGAAAACGAATGCAAACTTAAATAAATAATTATAAGATCATCCTTTACCCTGCTCAAAGTGGCCATCAAGAAATACATATTGTTGCCGATTTTCTCTCACAATAGATATTTCGAATAAAAAATTACTAGTGTGTGGACTCTGTAAGAGACAAATATTCTTAATTTTTTAGTGAAAGTGTGCCAATAAAATGAAGACTTATAAATTGCATGGATTTAAGATGATTCACATGTAAGACAGTGGTGGAAATTTTTTTTTTTATAATAAAAACAACTAAATTATGTTTTTTTTAGAGGAACAACTAATTATGTTAAAAATATCAAAATCCTTTAATACTTGTTTTATAAGTAATTGAAATCATTTGATAGAGCGTATTAAAGGATTCTTAATAAAATATACTTATGATACTTGTTAGCAAGGCTCAAGAATTATATTAGGATTGAAGTTTCTCTATTGCTTTAACTGGTGTATGCAGTTAGCAAATTATCTTATACCACCAAGCCTTCAGATATTATATAAATTGACAATGATTAAGATGAATAAATTAATAATAGGGAAACAAAAAGAATTATCAGAGGCTCTTAACTTGAACCCGTTAGAGCAAAAGAGTGTGTTTGAATTAAGTAAAAAGCAACTTACTCTAGGTTTGGACGACATTCCTGTACCATTTTTATGGTATCAGTTGTGAAAATTTAAGGTGGACAGTTTACATTCTTCCATGTGTGTTTCATGTATATTTCAGTGTTATACTATATATATGAAATTATGAATAGATTTATATGAATTTATTGTCTGAAAATTTTGAAAACGGGAACTTTCTTACAGGATGATTAGCAGATGCATGCCTAACATGTATAGTTCGGTACTTAAATCAAAGCTAAAATACCTTGAATTTTCTTCTGCACATCCTTCCCTTACAATGACCATAGGATATAGCTAATTTAAAGGTTTTCAACAATTATTAAACAATATATATTGATCGTAAACTAATTATATAAAAATTGAAATCTACTAGCAAAAGAAAGGACGATTCCTGATAAATATATTTGACCCTTATAATATCAGCCACACTTAAAATATTGTTCAGAAATTATACACGCAGCATCCTTTTTTGCCAAACTGTCACATGCCCTTCTTGGCTGATCTAGAGCAACAAAAAAATCAGTACATTGTAGAAAGGAAATATAGGACAGAAAAAACGTTACAGGTAGAAAAACACAGAAAGATGCCTCCATGACCATGATATTCCTTGGCAAAACACTAGAGACAATCATCGGATAATACTGAAAACTAACATATTAGCTTGGATGAGGACGGCTGCACTCCTCCCAAGATTTTCCAAAAATTTGAAGCCCTAAAAGTCAATACATGGGATTGTAAGTATCACAAAGATATCACAAAGCGATTTCAAGGGGAAAAAAATTCAGCTACTTGTTCATGAAAAAGAAACACTTACCTGTAGATAGATTCGTGCTGGCTATTGCACAAAAGGTGGAGCGTCCATTGGCACCATTATTAGCTTCCCAATTTGGAGACAAATTGGGGAAGGAATGGTAGTCACTGTTGTTTACACTTGCTTCCTTAGGGATTACAGCGTTTTGGTGATGAATATCGGAAGACATCAAAGTGTGTTTCAACTTTCTTCTGATGACAATGGATTCCTCAATAACATTAAAGTCATCATCTCTTGGCACTTCTCCACCGACATCTTGAGGATGAGGAGGTTGAAGGGCTGACCTTAACTGGTTTAGGATTTGAGGGTTTTCAGTTGCAGGGCACTTTTTCTTCAACTCTTGCACCTTTCCTTCGCCACTTGTGTTGCACAATACCTTGCTACTAGTCCTTTCCCTTGCTCTCGCCCTTGCTTTTTCCCTTGATTCCTTCATCTTTGCTTTAACACAATAAGCTGCAGGTTCTTTCAACTTCCCATTTTCCAAATCTACCCCATGTTGTTGTTGTAGGTCTTGTTGCTGGATATTAGAAACCACTTCACCCTCAGAAGATGAGGAGAATTCGAAGCTTTCAACACTGTGCTTGCTTCGAGTAAGCTCCTTAATTGCCTTCTTGGACTTTGTGAAGAGCCAGTCAAGGGTGTTACTGGCTTTGTCAAACCCTAACATGTCTTGAAGATCAAAGAACTTGCGTGCGATCTCAATGGAAAGCCTCACCCTTCTGTCCCTCAAACCCTGAGAAGTGTGAATCTTGCTGTGCCTGTCTTTCTTAGTTGCTTTCTTTACTGGTTTCTTGGTGATGCCATAAAGGGCACCACCAAGATCCTGATTCAGGATTGCACAATCTGAAACTGCCCAATTGACTAGTGTTTCTGGGACTGGAGCATGGTAATGAGAGGGTATGTAGGTAAGAGCAAGTGGATCATGAAGAAAGGTGTTGTTGCTGGAAGAAGAATTTTCAGGATGAAGGAGAGTAAAAGAAGGATAGGGTGAAGTGGAAGAAGAAGATGAAGGGAAACGAGGGTAAGAGCTTGAGGAGGTGTAATTAGTGGAAGGGAACATGTTTACATATGCAGATTTTGCAATTTCCAATGGACAGAAACCCTAGACAGGTTTTGTGGAATAATGAGGACCACACCAAACGCAGGAAGAGGGTATCTTAGCTATCTTCCTAGTTTGCTTCCTTAGCTCTAGGAATACACTTTTTTTTTTTTATATATATACAATGTTTTTTCTTTGCAATGGAAATTAACTACTTTTTCTAAATTAACATATACTAGAACACATCCGAGGAGGGAAAAGAAACTGGTTTGAGGAAGTGATGATGGGTTTAGGCCAATGATGGAACTGTGGTTTGCTTTGCACAGTTTCCATTATACTGGGAATACAGCTCTATATTTATTTATCAGGGTGTGTGTGCTGGTGCAGGACCATGCTCACAGGGGTGGGGACTGGAGAGAGAGAGTAACAGTTACACATAGGATAAGACACATAATTGGTGGATTGTGTGCCTCATTATGTAAAAGCAACGTAAGCAAGAGAGGGTCAAATCATTAAGCTTTGAGCCCGTTAATATACGTGTATACGTATTATATGGGTGTGAAGCGTTGGGTTTAGGGTTAAACTTGGTTTGCAGCACTTTTGAAGAAATGAGTTTAAATGCATGTTTTTTTTTTATTTATTTTCATAAATAGAATTTTGGAGTAAAATGAGATTTATAAAAACATTTAGATTCTTTTTTTGAATGAAATTAAATTTGTGAATCATTAAATTTTTCTTAGAATTCATATACCGCATTTTAAATAAAAATTCAAATATAGTCTAAATTAATTTAAAAGTAGATTTACGTAAACAATCATGACACTACCATGCATTGAGTTTAAACTATAACACTTGTCGTAACACTTATTCATGTTTTTCTATTATACTAGTATTTTTTTTTTCTTTTCCTATCTCTTAATTATAAAAATAGCTATAAAATATTATTATCAAAGTAAAAGTTTGTTTTCCCTTCACTTTTATTATATATTTTTTTTATCAGTTTTGTTATTTTAATTAATTTATTTATTTTACTTGGAGGAGATGCATTATACATGTCAAATAAACATTATACTTGTACAAATATACAAATAAACATTACAGCTGAGTCACAGATTGCAAAAGATAATATGTTTTCAAAAAAGTTGCAATTAAAGTTTATTAAATATGTAGCTTAACACGATAGTCATGGATTAAGTGTGCATTTCACGAGTCCTACAACTAGTACTTATACAATCGGTACTTGTACAATTTTGCCTTAATCAACGTCAAATGTGTTGAAAATCATTCTTAATAAAAGAAAATCGGTATTGTAAAAATTTGTGTTCTTTTGACTGGGTCGTAGTATCACCTACTGTCATTTTCAATCTAGCTAGAAAGCTCTTTCAATGTCTGACACACATACATTGCTTTGCTGCACAGCGGGGGGTGGGGGTTACTTCTTTGATTTGGATATTTTTTTTTTATTATTATTTGAGTGTGTATTTTAAATTTTTACCTAAAAAACATAAAAAGATAGACATAAATAGATATTAGGATTTTTGATATAGAACTCGTAATACTAATTATTATTTGTATATTTTTTATTTTTTTAAAATTAAAATTGTAGAAAATTTATGATTTTAATATACATTCTTTTAAAATATACTATTTTAAAGTTGTAATCAATTTTATTTTTTTTTACTTTTTTAACTCAACTCCTTTTATACAAGTGTAACTATATAATTTTATTGGATACACAATTGAACAATAAATAGAAATATCTCTACTTCAAACCATAATCCATCACTTTGTAAAAGAATAGCTTTTTCTATTATACTAAACTCCATTGATTCAAATTATAATAAAATCTATGTACATATATAATAAGTTATAAAAGGATAGGTACAAATACGGCACATGATGTTTGTTAACATGACCACTATACCCCATTCTTAGACACAAAGTGCATTCTTTTCATTTGGTAGATGACATTCTTCGAATTATGCTTTTACTGGCAAGCTTTAACAAAATTCACCCACCTATGGTTAGCAACGTGTATTGTGTGGGAATTTAGATGATCATTTTGTGTTTTCCTTAGGTAGGACAATGATGCTAGTCGCAGTGGCTTTGGCTTTCTTTACCCTTGCCCCCGTAAAAGGTTGAGTGAGTTTAGGGTATATTTATCCTGGCCTGCTAAGGTGCTTCATCGTCACGCTGGGGTAGTTTTTCATCTTACTCAAGTACTTCTTCCTTATGCTAAGGTACCTTTTCCTCTCAGTCTTGAGCTACCTCCTTGTCTATATCAGTTCCCTCATCCTCAAACTCAACATAATAACCTTATTGAGTTGATTACATTTCCACCTTAAAAAAAGTTGACTTGGATTGGGCATCATTTTAATGCTCATTGTAGGTGGTCCCTTCTTGAGGTCCTGGAGATGGTATTGTAAAATCTCTATGATGACAATTTAGTGGCTTTTGCATCTCTTTGGCGGCAAATGTTTTAGGTTTATGTGGCAAGCTCATCAAGTTGTAGATGTTTGGTTCCAGATCTCTCACTTCTAGTGAGGATGAGGTAATCACCTTTCCCTTATCGCCCGGGAACCCCTTCTTATATCTATGGCAAAATATAGTAAAGTATACTATACTGACACTCCTAAGATTTTATGAGAATTCACATAATTTTTTTTTTAATGTTTACAACAACTTTTGTTATGAGGATACACAATGTACTGCTTAATTTTCAAACAATTAAGGGGGTTAATTAGTGCAATATATAAAAGAGTGTTAGTGTATTATTTTTCAAAAAACTTAAAGAATTTGTGTAGAGATAATAAAAGGAGAAGTATTAATATTGTGTGTAATCAGAAGAAAAACAATCAAGAAATATGAATATAACATATATGTATACATTAACTTTAGCTTTATGTACATATAGTAAATACTCTATTCGTTCTATTTATAATATTCAATTACTTAATTTATTGAGACTAAATAAAGTAATAATATGTCTTAAATTATGATCGAATACCCACTAAAAAAATTATGAATGCTTATTGTTTGGAAAATTTTAGAATATTTGTTTTTAATTTGATAACCTTTTGAATTTAACCAGGAAAGCCAACAGCCTCCTAAAAGATATGCAAATACGGAAAAGATAAGAACTAGACTTACTACAATTTGGACTTTTGGATCGTGAGTATTTGTTATGATGAAACATATTCAATTTGGTATATTGAAAATTTGAAATAACGCCGCTAGCTATAGTAACGTACTCATATAATTTTTTTTTGAAGGATACTCATATATATAAACAATATAATACGACGACAACGTATATATCAAGTTGGACGAAGTAATTAATTATTGACATTTGATATATACACACTTTAAATATCTTGTATATTTTTAAGACATATTTATAGATGTAAGAAAACTATGTGTATTAATAATAATCCTAACCATGCCAAATGAAAGTTGTCCCACAGGTCATTCATGACTGGTCTATGGAGACATTGGTTGAAAGCGACTGGTACCTTTTGGTCCTTCGGAGTGCAACGAAGAGAACAAGTGGTAGACAGTGTTAACGGGAAAGAAAGAAGTTCTTAATTTCTAGCTTATAATCTGCAGAGCACAAGCCAAAGAAGCACGGTTTCGTGTGCGTTTCATGTCATGTGCCTATGGCTAAGATTATTTGGTTCCTTGAGCGGTCCCATAACCCAAACTTCTCCTAATTGATCTCTTTGTTGTTGCCACTGCCATGCATGCATATGCCCCCACCAAGAAAGAAACCCCGCAGATAAGTATTCATGTGCAGTGAAAAAGCATTTCTCATGATCTGGAGACAATTTGGTACGTTGGGACTTTTGGCTAGTGTCAGGTTGTTGTTTCATCGCATTCATGCTAGCTGGCTTGGCTAACTGCATAATTAATTACCAGCTTATAGACTCGCATCAAATATTCATTTAATGGGGTCTTATCATTACATTCTATATATATATATTCTTCAGTTTTATTTTTTGAACATGGTAGATGTGGAGAGAATTCTGCCAAGCGGCAACGGCCTAGCAGAAGACATTTCGATGTCAAATTTAAGAGAGTATAAAAAATATGTGGAATGAGTTTAGCTTCATATTTGTAAGTATAAAATCTCTTTTCTAGTAATGGAAAATGTTTGATAGATGACACTTAATATGTGCTATATATCTAACATCAGGAGAAAAAAAAATTATAAGATGTGATAAAAAATATTAAATGAAAATTTTAAAATAAAAAATAATTTGTGTTGTCATTATTATAATATATTAGTCAATTGATGATACATTTGTACAATTATTGTGGGCCTTAGATCACTTGATAAGTTCTAAAGAGTCCATGACACCTTGTAAGAGATCAAAGGATTAGAAATCAGGATAATGGAAAAAAATATAATAAATAGGATCATGAAAAGAATTATAATTAAGATAAATATAAAAATCATTACAATAAAAAAAAAATAGAACTATTCCGAAAAGCATTTAATGATATCTCTGGGACAAAAATTATCAAAGCATTGAAGCCCCACGACACAGAATATGTTAATTAATTATAAAAGAATGAGTGATCTAAAATTGATCAACTACATAAAAGAGCAATGATTATCAGATGACGGCAGATCAGTGTCCTTGAACTCCAACATACAGTGGCGGTCATGATCATGACATTGCGTTACTCCATGCAGATAGTCAAAAACAAGTGGATTTTCATTGATAATGATAATTGTCAGATGAAAAGGAGACTAACAGAAACATTGCCTGGTGGCTAAAACATACCATCCTTCACTAAGTGTGTTTGATTGTGAAAAAAAATATATAGAAGAGAATTAAAAAATATATTTAAATTAAAGTAAAGAAAAAGATGAAATTTATGTTTTTTTTTTAAATTATGATGTAATTATCTCTATTTAATCAAATCACCGCCAAAGAAAACCGTTATTAGTTCTTTTAAAGTTGATTATGATAATTAAATGATGCAATAATAAATAATAGTTAATAGTTAACCATTTAATAAATAATATCCAATCTATTTAGATTTAATAAAATTATATTTCTTACTACTTAATTATAAGAAACAATTTTTTTTACAGATTTAAATATAAACAAATTTTAATTATTTTCACTTTATTTAATAATGTCATTCCAAAAGTATCTTTTAATTA
>PYAF01003543.1:2420334-2439431 GCA_007407185.1 Glycine tomentella
AAAATATGTTATTTTTTTGATATAGAACAAGTTTCAGATATATGAACCTAAGTATATTAATTTTTGACAATGATTATATATATAAATGATGTAAAAATGTCACATTTTACATCAACTATAGATACAACATATGCAAATATAACCAATGTAAAAAATATTACATATATGTTACTTATATGTATAATTGATGTAAAAAATAATTATATCTGAACTTGCAATAAGTCAAAAAATTAAATATTTTAATTTTGTGAGAATAAAAATTATATAAATTTTTTGCATGAATGAATTTTGATCATTTTTATAATTATGAGGATGAAAAATATATTTTAATATTCTTAAAATATTGAATTGTAATTAGAAAACTTGTTAATAGATGTGACAAATTAAGGGTCTGCTTGGATGTTAGCTTCTCTAGAAGCACTTTTAAAAGAGAAAAATAAGGAGAAAAAAATGAAATGAGCTTTTTCATAAGTAAAAATAAACTCTCCATTAGCTAATTTGTAGATGTCATCTCATCTTTTAGAGAAGCTACATTGGTGAGCTTCTACATATTAGCTAATGAAGAACTTATTTTTACTTATGGAGAAGCTCATCTAATCTTTTTGCTCTTATTTTTTCTTCTAAAAGTCCTTCTAGAGAAGCATACCCAAACAGATCATAATTCCAACTAGTTGAGTTGGCTTGAAAGGTGAAACATAGGATTTTGATTTAATTTTTTTTAATCCAAATTAAATGCAAACTTTTTAAAACTGACTCTATTATGGGCCAATACGAGCTAAGACCGTAAAAACTAGATTTTTCATGACTTGAGCTTCATCATTTAAATCTAAATTAAATTTAGACTTTTTTTTACCTAATCCATTATAGCTTGCAATCCTTACTTAACTGAATACCTCATTTTGCCACCTATACTCGTGAGTAGGCAGTCTTCTTTTCTAATTCTAATAGGAGTAGAAAAATATCATAGATCATATATAAACCCATCACTATAAATGAAAGTAAAAGCAACAATAATTGATCATCTGTGTATATAGGCGAGAAACATAACCCTTTAAGCACACCATAACACAGTAATACTTTGATAAATTGATTGCTTAGGCTCCAAAAGTTTGAACTACGTAGTTAACAACCGCTTTTTTTTTTTTTTTTTTTTTTTTTTTTTTTTTTTTTTTTTTTTTTTTTTTTTTTTTTTTTTTATCATGCCACAGACACAAACGTTCTCTATGTTTGAATAGTGTCAAATAGGAATATTAGAGCTTAGTTCATATCCGTTTCTTTTTCTAAATTGACACACACACACACACACACATATATAGCAGCTGGTCCTTAGGAATAATTCATACTATACAATTCTTAAGTTCTCACGATTGTCTCAATTGTCAAGGGATCGAAAAGAGATTAACGATAGAGCCTACAAGTAAATGATGCAACGGTAAGGAAGACAAAATTTGCACTGGTAAAAAGTGTGGAAATAACAGTTAGTGTGTTTGGAATAGCATCTTTATGCCATATTAACGCAGAAGTTAGCATTTTGTTACGTATAGAATGTACATTTTTTAACTGTTTGGTCGTGTTCAAACAGCTACAGTTACAACATCTAATGTGTGTTTGAATATTACCAAAATCGTGATGAATTAAACAAAATCGTATAGAATACATGAATTTTTTGAAGCATTTATAAGTAGTTTCAAAGACACCATTTTTAAAAAAAAATCAAATTTGATTCACCGAACCGTCAGTCCAAACATACCATTAGAAGAACCTATATACCGAAACAAAATAAAACTATTCAAAATAAAACTATTCAGAAGGAATTTCAAAGAAAAAAAAATGCTATGAGAAAGTCTTATCAAATAGTGACTCTGAGGAGACAAATCAATAAGTAGATAAAACGGTAAAAAAAAGACAAATCATGCCCAAAGCAACCATGAGAAAAATGGAAATAAGGGTCATATCATTGGGCGCACCCACATGTGATGCACAAACTCTTCTTCACAATGCAATATAATGTAATTTTGAGTTGACAAGACCTCAACAAATAGAGCCTACGTAAAAGACACAACACACTCATGAGCTCATAAGCACCCATTTGTGTCCTTCTTTTGTAGGTATATAAATAGGTCTGATGCATCCTCGCTTTTCATTTTTAACTTTTTACTTTGACCTTTAAAGGCAACATTCTCCTCCATCTAATCGAGAAAACCTTCAATTATTTAGTGTTCTTTTTTTAGTCACTACAACATGAAAACCTTGAAACTTACTAAAAACTGTAGAAACGCCTTATTATCATTAGCTTATTCTCAATGGTTTTTGTAGTGTACCAAACCATACAAAATAAACAAAATATGCCAATTATAATTAATTCTTTCAAACTAATTAAAGAGTTGTAGCTTGATTCAGAATCAAAAGAAACAAATGGATCTATACCAAATGCAGAATAGAAACTGGAAATTTTGATTCACTACTTTCACCAATTAGCTTTTTGCACGTAGAGAACATACACGTTTTAGGCATGATATGAAGGAAAATTGTCTCTAACGTTACTTTCTCTGCTATTTACATAGTGAATAATAATAATAAAGAGCTAACAAAACATTTATCCTTTTTTCTGCATGCTTGAACTTTGATCCTTGGCTTTGGCTTTGAGGACTCTAGAGTGTGCTGATCCACGATATGATGAGCAGCAAAGAAGAACTTTAAACAATGCTTGTTGATGAGAATGATTAATTCTAGTCATGCCAACAGAGAAGCATGACTACACATCTTCTGATTATGTATAGTCTTCCTTTCTGCTCTTTGAGGTACCCTCCAAGCCTTCTGCATGAAACTTTTTTCTTTGAACCTCTCATGGAATCTTTGCTCATCTTTGAGTCTATGCTCCTTCCTTTCTTTGTAACAACTTACACTTTGTAGTGTACAGAGACAGTGTGTGTGTGTGTGTTGAAACTTGAAACCTCTTGAAGCAATGTTACAAATGGGGCTCCAAAGTGCTTCTTATAGAGCGAAATGTGTGGTCCATGGTTCCTAAAGAAAATGTCTATATGACCCCCCAATTCAGATTCCATGCTCCCCTTCTCTCTCTCTGCACCAACATTTATGTGGCCTCAACCACCAAGATAAGTGGTCGGCCATTGAATTAAGCAAAATTAACAAATAATAGTAATGTTTAGGTGATGCTAAGTAAAAAGCCAATGTTTTCTTAGATTTTTGAGCTTTCCATTCCATGGTTTCGCGATAATAATAAGAACCTCATAATTAGGCCTAGAAATAATGAAGTTTCCTTGTCATGTCGTTTTGACTATATTCTCCAATTATTTGTGACACCTATTTCCGTGTGAAATTTCCCTCTTCAAAATTTAATCAATGACACATTTGAAATAACTTCTAACTTATTTGAATAAATTCTAACTTATAATTACGTTTTATAATGATTTATGACCTTTATTATTTCTTTGAGCTTATAGTTGTTGTTTTTTAACACAGGTAAAATATGTTGTACACATGATATATTTTAAAAAAATAGTGTTATGCAATCTTAATATTATGCCTGAAATGTTAAAGTATTTTGACTTATCGTAACTTGATTGTAACTGTAATTGCGATTGTACTTTTTCACAAATATCTATAATAAATAGTTCTTATTTATTTATCTTAATACAATCGTGAGTGTAATTTAAAATCATGGTTGTACCATACAGTTAGGTTAAAAGCACAATGGTCTAGAGTTAATTTAATTTGGTATTTACCCATGTTCCTGTTTGTTCAAAACTAACAGATTTGCCACCTTCTTCAGTTCTTCTATCTTATACACTAGATCGTCCGAAAACTGTAATGGCAGGCTAATAGTCAAAGTTAGGCATGTGATTTCAAATATGGGATATAAAGATAAGGGTGTGTCAGAGAAGGTTATCTTAAAGGACATTTGAGTATAAATGTAAAATTGCTGTGGCTCCACGAGTTATGGCCTAATGTGCTTAATCGTGTGGCAATGAGCAAGATTCTCTCACTGTCTCTATAAGTAAGTCCACAAATATAGTAAAAAAATCAAAGATATTTAATGACTCCTTTATTTTTATTTTTTTCTACTACCGTGTAGTACACTTTTTTTTTCTTTCTTCCGTGCCTTAGCCTATAAGTTTGAAGCCGAAAAATGTATGTAATAAAAGCCAGAAAATTAATACTGCTAGCTGAATCTGAAATTAATCCGAGAGACTTCTTCAAACCCGACCAATTCTTACATATTTAGGGCTTCATCTTAATTTAACAACAAGCATAATCCCACATGTTGTGTCTTGTGCTTCACCCATATCACTTAGAATTGCAGCTTCCGCATATCTATTTTATTTTATTTTATTTCTTTTTTCTTTGGAAACATAAAGAAAAGTTTGGTCGTGCTCTATTAGGTCCTTAAGCTGTAGCATCATCGAAACACTATAGTTTCCTTCAACTCATGAACTTCTCTTACATGATGACATGCAAGATGCAAAATGTCAAATTAATGATCTTTTTTTCCTCTTTATATACGATAAAAAAATAAGTTCATGTTTAAAATGGCTTATCCTTTTAGGAAAAAAAATATTAAAGAAAGTTAAAGGCATAATAAGATAGTTTATCCTTATAAAAGCATGGATCTTTTATATTTATTTATCCTCGGCCACGTTAAAAAAAAGTTAAGGATACAAAATCATTGAAAAATTGAAGAAACCAAACAAAAAGAAGAGGTTGAAAATTGTAATATAAGGTTGGTATGTATTCATGAGCATGGGCGTGATTTTAAAATGTGATTTTCATGCTGAAGAATTGATCCATATATGGTGTTAGCTCAACCCCAAGGTGTGGGAAGAAGGGTCTAACCATAAGGGACATGGGAACTTTAAATATGTCTAGAAGGCCTTCACTATCAAATTTGTCTGAACCATGTTCCTTTCGAGCTTTCGTCTAAGAATATCTTAATGGACCAAAACGCAAAGCTGTAACGCACTAAGAAGACATGCCAACACGTGAAATGCTCGTGAGTGGGCATGGTTATTGCCTTTGATACTGTAGACAAAACCTTGATTTTTTGCTTGGCGTTCACAAATTTGTAACTCTCTTGTCCACTTCATGTTTCTATAAAATCCTAATTGTCCATTAACATTCCGAAATTATTTTCCAGGTAAAATAATAAAAACAAATGAATAGCTGATCCTGTAAATTTCTTGGTTTAATCAAAGATTATGCACATATAACCATATATCTCATTGGTACGGTTCAGTGTACTTGGTTTCCTTGATTACATAAAAGACAATGTACAAGAAGAATGCTAGTTAGCAATTTGATTTAAATATGGCTTTGGAGAGCTTACTGAATTATCTGTCATTACGTTGAGTCCTTCTCATTCCTTTGATTAAGATTAACAATCTTAATAACATTTTAGCCATTAAACACAACAATATATGGAACTCGGAAGTAGGTTTTTTACTTTTTTATATATAACATCCCATTTGATTTCTTTATATTTTTTTAATTTCAATATACATTGTATTATGTCATATCATATCATGATCATTTTTCTATGATATATTTGCAAAATGCTTTTGAATTTGAATTAAGAGAGCATTCTTATAAAAATGGGATAATTACATGTTTTGTTTTGAAATTAATAATAATTACACTTTTACCATTTCCTTGACCAGAAAAATAGAATTTCCTTACTTATTTTAGTATTTTAAGTATACAGTGTATAATATTTAAATACAAATAAGAAATGTATCTATAAATTTTTTGATTCTGATGTATCTATAATTTTTTAAACAAATAACATGATAGTTTGAGAAATTTATATAAATAAGAGAAAGTAGATGTAACTTTTCCACTAGAAAGATATAAATTTAATTAGTATTAACATCTAGAGAGGTTAATGCAATTAGCCAATAAAAACTTTAAAATTCGCCAATCCAAGTGATATCATTGGTTGCAATTCTACGTTCGCCGATATTATATTTCTATTGATGTTTCTACTTTCTACAACTGTCTAGGTTCAAATTCACAGTTTATTTATACCAAGTGTCATATATAACATGGGAAATTATCTATATTAATAAAAAAATTAATGAATTCGTAAATTTATTTTAGAGTATGTAGAATATTAACGCAGTTACCTTATGACCCAAAGATGGTCTCAATTAGCTAACAATAGAAAAGCCCAAAAGAGAAAGAGAGATACTGTTAGACCAGGTTTTTCTAGTGGATATTGGGTCAATATATTCTATTTTCATTAATTGGGCTTTTTGAACTTCCCTTTTTTGTTCAATTGGAACTTGGTGCTCTTCGATTAGGCCCAGCACGAGATGCCCATCTTTTTTCGTTCTCACGTATCTTCCCAAACTAGTGCATAGAGCATCCCAATTTTATGAAGTAACAAGTAGATCCTATATATGTTAATGATGGACTCGTTCTACGTAGCTGATGGGTACTCACTCATATTTGATTCTTGGGTTGCATAGTCCTCGTTCGTTTACATTTCAGTTGTATTTGCAAGAAACACCTCTACAATTACAAGTTTTGATTGGTCCATTCTTAAAAGAAAAAAGAGAAAAAAAAAACTTTTATGGATTGAGATGAATAGCTAATAAGAAACACTAGCTATGAAGAATGGCCATGATATTTAACTTTTTTAGAAGCTATAGCGGATAACCCTAGCTTCCATCACATCAACCATAAGAAAGAAGAAGAGTATCGAAAAAAGACGCTTACCTTAAGTATTTTACTCTTGTTGCTAAGCTATATTTGTTAAATAAAGTTTAAGGAAAGAAGATGAGGATCACACATTTAAAGTCAGTTAATATCTTAAGTTTAAGGGAAACATTTAAATATAACTTATATTAATGAATAACGAAGTAAATTCGAATAAGCTTACTTGCATTTTTTGTATACTCAACGACGATGTGAGTAACAAAGGCATATTGGTAGGAAGAAAACTTTTTTCTTTTTTAATTAAGTTGCACCAAGAAACTTTGACACAGGGGAAGTCTATCTAAAACTATTGTAATAAAAAATACACACAAAAAAATGAATAAAAATACAAATAAGAAAAATAACTAGAAGTTTAGAAGAATGAGAAGAGTAAGTATTTTTAATGGTGAGTGCTTATATGAGTTTCTTAAAGTGATTTATTCATTTTTTTGTGATCCCTACATTGTCATGTCACTCATAAGAATTCTAACCAAATTTTGCTCAAATACAAAAAATTACAAAAAACTTCAGAAAATACTCTTAATTAGTAATGTTTGAAACATAAGAAATTCCAGAAAGAGTTTCTTATATAAGAAACCCAAATTTTTTGTAAAAGAACTCTCATATCATTTAGATACTCTTCAATACATAATTTTTTCTAAAAAATAATTTCTTATCCTTAGAAATCCACTAAACATCTCCAATATCCTCCAACATTCTTCTCAGGTTAAGTCCGTAATTCAAGTGGGATTTTCCCCTGTATTATTCCTCAATGCCCATTCTTCAAAATGTGCTCCACGTTAGTATATGCAAATTAAAGCTGACGCATGCATTGTCCAATTCTAAATTGCAATAGAACAGCATATGATTAAAACAAAGAAAAAAAAATCTGGACAAAAGTAAAAGAAACAAAAAATAAAATACTAGTATATTGTAGAACACAAGCTCATAGGCCCACATAAAAAGGTTCTGTTCATGAACACATTAACTAATTAATTTAGTACCTTAAATGATAATTTCCCCCTCCAAAACCAAGTGTCACTCTGATTTCCAACAAAAGAAAATGAGGCACTATTCATGAGACCGTCCACCAGCCCTCTAGCCATGATTGAACATTTGACCTTCTCAAACGTGTGTCTTTCCCATTGTCACATTTCTCACCATATGATTCACACCTCTCTTCCACCGTCCACTCGTTAACCCAATAATCTCCCTTGGTCTCCACAATCACTTCCTCCTTTCCTATATATATATATATATATATATATATATATTACCTTTGCCTTCATCACATCACACATAACATAACCTCTTGTTTTGTCATCTAAGAAAACTGTGAGAGTAAGCACACATTGATCAGCAACAATGGCAACCTACTCAAGCCATGCTTTGAAAACCATCCCTTCTTCTTCCTTTGTGAAGCCTGCTAGTGCCAAACCAACATCATTCTTCACAACTTCACCTACCAAACCTTTCTTTCCCTTCACCTCATCAAACCACTCTCTCACCAAAAATCTCAAGCTGAACTCCACTTTGCCACACTTTTGCTTGTCTTCAGTTCCCAAGAAATCTTTCACTTGTAGAAGCCAGGCTGAGCCTGCTGAATCTGGTAGACATACCCAATTTTCAGTTTTGTTTTTTTGCTTCACTTTTTTCTTTTGGCTGAATGAAAGTGGGTTTGGCTTGATCATGCGTTGACCCTTTTGTTCTTTTTTGCTTGATTAATTTGTAGAAAAAGTCCAAGAACTGAGTGTGTATGAGATCAACCAGCGTGACCGTGGAAGCCCTGTCTACCTTCGATTGAGCCATAAAAGTGTCAATTCCCTTGGTGATTTAGTCCCCTTTAGCAACAAGGTAACTTTCTTCCATTCTTGGACAAAATTTAGACATAATTTCACAAGTATTTCTAGTGTTGATCTCCTATGAATATTGGAATTTTAACTAGATAATCTATATTGAACTTCAATGCAAAGTTTCATTATGCAAATTAATAAAGTGTAACTTCAATTCTAATTAGATAACAACAATAAAATCCTCAGAAGAACTGTACATAAGTTTTATCCTTCAATGTTTTGCTGCATTAGAACGCATTTACTTTTGTTATGGGAATTTTATTTTAAATTTATAATATTCTGAATTTTATGTTATGTTGAATTATTTGTTGTTTTGTATTATGTTCAAACCTTAACTTTATTAGCTGTAAAGGTACATATTTCCTGTTGTTAAATTGTTATGATTCGAATGATGTAGTTGCAAATGTTCAATTTTCCATGTAATTGTTGGTTTGATACTATGCAGCTGTACACTGGAGATTTGCAAAAGCGCATTGGGATAACATCTGGTATCTGTATTTTGATCCAAAACAAAGCTGAAAAGAAAGGGGACAGGTATGAAGCAATCTTTAGCTTCTACTTTGGAGACTATGGTCACATAGCAGTGCAGGGACCTTACTTGACCTATGAGGACTCATATTTGGCTGTGACTGGTGGGTCTGGCATATTTGAGGGTGTTAAAGGTCAAGTGAAGCTGCATCAGATTGTGTATCCTTTCAAGATTTTGTACACATTTTATCTAAAGAGTATCAAGGATTTGCCTCAGGAGCTTCTTGTCAAGACTGTTGAGCCAATTCCATCTGTTGAACCTTCCCCTGCTGCTAAGGCCCTTGAGCCCAATGCTACAATTGCTGGCTTCACCGACTAATTGATCAAATTTTTTTGTATTTTCTTTGGCCTTTGTAGTAGTATGGTTTAAGTTACTGAATAATAATAATAATAATAATAATAATAATAATAATAATAATAATAATAATAATAAGTGGGGAGTATGATGGGTGTTGTAGTGGTGGGGTTTCTATTTAATGAAAAGCTTGACACTATTCAGTTAGTGGTGTTTAAACAAATATAATGAATAAGGAAAGGAAGTATCTTTGCCACCATTTTATTATCTTTTTGAACTGTGGTTGAGTTTGTATAATATAATAATAATATGATTATTTTTTGTATATTTTATAAACACGTGCCTTTTACGTCAACACATATGGTTGGCTTTTTTATGGATATCTTCATATTAACTTTTCATTTTTAAGTTTGATTAGTTGTTGTCGCATACTTTTTAATTATTAAAAAAGTTTGTTATTTTATGAGATTGATGTAGAGAGCAAATATTATTGGTGGGTTGTTATTTTTGTCAGTCAAGAGATACATATGATCTTATAAAGAAATATTTTTAATATTATTAATGATTGTCATGATAAGTCATGATCATTTAATTACTGACATAAACTTAAATTAAAAGCTTGTATATATTATAACTCAAACAAATAAAAATTAATCCAAAATAAAATGGGTTTGTTGTTCTTCTGACCATTGTGGAGTTCGCTATTGAATCTCAATTTGGGAGAAAATTAAAAATTTAATATTTGAAATCGTAATGTTTAGTTAATTTTTTTTAAAAGCAAAATATTATTAAAATAAAGAGTACAAGTTGTACCCTATAACAGAAATACAAAAACGATGACAGTAGCAAATTTCTGCCACAATCCCCACCCTGTAACACAACAAGCTAACATAAAAATGAATGTAATAGACCATATACAAAGAGAGAAGCATAAATGCCTTCCTAGCATGTATCCAATATTCCATCGCAAACCTTTATTTTTATTAGACTTGCAAATTTCAGCCACAACAAACAAGTGCATATATCAGATTGTCCTATATGCTTCATCATTTCTCAAGAGCTGATTTGCTTCATATATATATATATATATATATATATATATTCCATAAACCAGCATACATAAATTGATAAATACCTTCAGCCATGACAGCAGAGAATTGTCGTTTTCTGCTATGTGTTGCCCCACATCTGCATAAAATCACAAATCATACCATCTTGGTAACCCCCTTAAAAATCCTCATCATCTGTTATTCCAAAAACACTCCACATCCCCTCCCCCAAACAGGCAATTGGATTCAGCATCCAATCTGGCCGTGCATAACACATCCTGAAATTAATAAAATAATAAAATGTCCCTGAAATTAAATATAATTTATTTAATCTCTTATCTTTGTTTTAGAGGCCCTTTAACTCTATTACATTTGAATTTAGTGTACCCATTATTAGTTTTATGTTTTTTTTACAACAAAGAAAACAAAAAGCAACAAACAAACAAGATTAATACGAATTTGATTCTTGTATGCTGTAATTTTATGATGTACCATGTGTATGTTATGGTAGCAGTCGTTGCCTATATAAAGTTATGTAATATATATGTCATACTCAAATTATGGTGACGTCTATATTTGATAAACACGTGTAGTTCTCCCTCAAAGCATATGATTGGTTTTTTATGCATTATAATTTGATATTTACAAATTACGTATACAACTTCAATTAGTTTTACTTCAATTTTTTAATGATTTTTAATCTTTATATGTAGTATATATTTAAAATTGTCCACATTTTAATACAAAGTGGGCCAAATTTCGAAACTCTCTTGGCTCCCTCACTCTCCCTTCCGTGTTTTAATTTTTGTATCTACAAAATCACAATTTCTTTGCACAGTACACAATTCACACCGTGAAATCCTAAAAATGGTTTTCAAACCGGGTTCTGAAGTGAAAGTCAGCATCCACTGTGGTGCATGATGATGCACAAGTCTTTTGTATATCTAATTCCACCCTTTCCAGTTTTGCAATATCTGGACTACGTGCTAACCAAATTGTGCTTTCTACCCTTTCCACTATGATGATGCACAAGTCTTTTGGTTAGCATTACTTTTGACAGGACCTGTTATACCCTAGCTCAACCTCAAATACGTTCATTTACTCTTCATTTTGTAAGATTGTGAAGTTTGTTGAGTTCATCCAAACATGACTGAACATTGTTTTTACAAGTGTTAGTTCTTGGGTGCTCTTCTTATGATAATTTGTGCTGATGTTCATCAATACATGCATGCTGCAATTTATAGTATAGATAAATACAAAATATTATGTCTTCCCTCTGATGTAGAGAAGTGAACTGATGCATCTATGCATTGATGTTATTACATATTGTTTAGTTGGTATTCCCTACAATTTTGGTGGTTGAAAGTCGTTATTGCAAGGAAATTCACAAAATTTCTTGAAATGTCCTGCTGCAGTTATGTTGTCCATCGTCCATGAAAGAGCTGTGTAATTCAAATTAACATTTTGGTATATAATGCCTTTAATGACCAATCTACCTCATAACTTTGATTGAGATGAGCAATATGTTGAGTTGTAGAAAATTCTTGTCAATTCTGGACCATTCATTGTTGCGGTTATTTTCACATATTTAAGTAAGGAGATCCAACGTATCAAATTGCTACCAAAATCAATTCTTAGTGAACAAATTGAATGTGCGTATTGTAATATCTCGAAAATATAAAGATAGAATACCGAGTATTATTGGGTCCAAAAACAGTGACAGCTGGGGTGGAAAGAGAAGGACACCCTGAAGCTGATTTTTTCAAATTGACTCCTTGCAAGGAACGAAAATTCTAATAACTCAATATCTTAAAGAGCATGACTTGTATGCAACAGAAACTGCTAGCTTTATTTTTTTTTTTAATTTATGTTGTTGACCGGAGAATGTTGCCAGGTACCAAATTCTTATGTTCTGTGTAAACAATTTGAGTGGCTGAGACAAATATTAAAAGCGTGAAAGTAACTAAAAAGGAACTAAAAAAAATACAAAGAATGTTTGAATTACATTGGAAACATCAGCAATTTGGGAGCAGATAAAAATAATAACAGAATAATTATTATGTAAACTGGCATAATAAGAATGTTCTTGGATAGCCATAATCTGGACAGCATTATAGCCAAGCCTTTTAATGCGAGGCAGCACATCATATATAAAATTGACATATGTATTGATTTTTGGCTCCTGCACCGCATGGTTCACAAAATTGTTAATAGTAGAAAAATTACTGATACTATACATAGGAACTTTGTTCAACATTATAGATTTAAATTCAATTGACATTGACAGTACATATGAGACCAATGTCTTCATTGCAAATAAGTCATTCAATATAGAATTAAGTTTTATTACAAGGTATTTAAATTCTTTGTTGCACATAGCAACTTATACATTTTGCTTAGGATTTATTGGACATGGAGTCAGATGTTATTAGTGTTGCTTCTGCAAATGGTAAGATAGTTTCACTTTATGACAGATTACAAGAATTTGGAAACAAGTAACCATTTGCAGTTTGACATTTCTAGATAGTTTATTTATTTTTTTTTTTTCACATTTGCATCTTCCCTTTCATCCTCCACCTCAATTTGCTTACTTCATATCTTGTACATCATTGCTACAATGCTCCATATATATATATATATATATATGCATATTTTTAATTAGTTCTTTTGATTATTGATGAGCCTCTTCTTGTTCCAGTTTCTGAGCTGCAAATTCCTCTGACCAGAAAAGGGCAACAACAGACATTCAAAGTTGTGGGAGGGGTCATATCGATGAAATGGATTCCGATTCTGATTTGATCAGTTTCGGCCTCTGAATATCACAAGGACTGGTACTGGTTTCTCCATACAGCTTCCTTGAAGAATTGAAGGTACATTGTATTCTTGGAATTGCATTTTTGCCTTTTTTGTTGTGTTGTTCAACTGTTATTATTTGTGGAAAGTCTTGGGTCACAATATTGATAACAAATATCTCTTTTTTTCTGATTTGTCATTCACTTGTGTTAACATTTAGATAAATTGTGGAAAAGTATGAATGATTGTGTAATAGATTACAGTCATAGTTGATATAATACATGGACTTGTATCTGTTCAAATTTACACATTTAATGATCGAACCTACTATAGTTATTTTTGTGTTTATCTCTCATGACATGACAAAGTAAAAACTACTGGAGTGGATCTTCTTTAATGTGGATCAGAAGTCCAATGAGCATCACATTAAACATGTAAATAAAATGGAGGTCCAGTAGATTAAGGAAGAAAACTCTGTCCAAAATTAATAATGTCTGCCAAGTATCTGAGAATTCTCTTTACTGCTGGCCAATTTTGTGAAGTTGGATCAGACATAACTTGACAGACCTAATAGACAGAAAAACTAATTTAAGGTTGAGTGATGGTTGCATACTGCAAAGCACTCACAACAGATTTTTACCAAGTCGGATAATAAAAGGATTCATAGGCTGACTTTAGGTAACTTGCAGCCACCAACCATTGGAGAAGAGATGGAGTTAGCTTCATCCATCTTGGTATTAGTCAACAGGTTTTTTATATCCTTTGACTGAGTTACAATGAGAGTACCATTACGCTGAGGTCTTACTTCAATTCCCAAATAAACAGTCATTGTTCAACCTAATCTGTGTGTGCCTTCTAACTATTTTCCTCAACATGTGGAGTAGACGATGTGAACTTTGACACTAAAATTTTCACCTCCTCTTTCTCTGCGCCTTTCTTAACAACCCAAACCATCACAATGCTTCTTAAACCAATTCATTACTAGTAACTAATCAAAATCAGCACCTACATTTGATTCGTCTACCTATGACACTTATGATGGCATTCTCTGTCCACCAGAAACAAAACCAAGTTAGTTGTGCGAGAAGTAAATAATAGAAAATATGAATACATGGAGATTAAGTAAAGTGTGAAAACTGAAAAGTGTTATGAGTAGCTGTTAGACTTGACATCAATTTCCAATGGTATAGCATCTGAGTAGTAGCTATTTAAATTAATTTCTAGCAAATTGTCTGCTTTAAGGGTACCTGGACATAAAGTTTCCATCCCGTGGCATTTGATTACTGACAATTGCTCCAAAGATGGGAAACTTAAATTTCCTTTGTAGAAGCTTATGAGATATGGTAAATGTTGAATTTCCAAACCTTTCATTTGCGGAAACATTATCTCATCCTCATGTGATTCATCCCCCTCCTTATACACTATCTCTTTAATTGATTTACAGAAATTTATCTCCATTTTTTGGTATTAGTCAACAGGTCTCTTATATCCTTGGACTGAGTTAGAATGACAGCACCATTAGGCTGAGGTCTTACTTCAATACCCAAAAATCATCTACATTTCATAAATCCTAAAGAGAAAACAGAATTGAGTTTGGTAACTAGGGATTTAATGAATGTAGGATTGTTGCTTGTGACCATAATGTCATCAACATACACCAACTTATAAATGACAGTGCTGGATTCATTGTAAATGAATAAAGAAGGATCGCACTTGCTTGACCAGAACTGGTATTGAAGAAGAATAGCTTTAAGTTTGTCAAACCAAGCTCTAGGATTTTGTTTTAAGCCATAGATGGCTTTGAGCAGTTTGCACACAAGCTGCTTGTTGCTGTTTTCAAAGGCACGAGTTTGAGTCATGTAAATATCTTCTAAAGCCATTTAAGAACCCATTGTTTACATCTAACTTTTGAAGATTCCATTCGTAAATAATAGCAACAGACATTTGGATGCGAACAGTTACTGGTTTGTTTACAAGAGAAAAAGTGCCATTGTCATCATAACCAAGTTTATGATGAAATCCCTTTGCTACAAGCCTTGTTTTGTACTTGATGATAGTACCATCAGGATTCTCCTTCACCCTAAACACCCATTTGCAGCCAATATGAGCCCTAAATGGAGGTAGATCATTAAGAGTCCATGTGCCATTCTTCATCAAAGCCTCATACTCACCCTTCATTGCTACCAACCAGGTATATTTCGTAAAGAGCAGATTTAGTGGACTTAGGCTCAGAATGAGCAAAAACTGTAGGATGGAGCGTAGGCTTCACAACACCAGCTTTGCCTCTTGTGCACATAGGTTTAACCATGGTTTGACACTGTTTCTAGATTGTCTGATTTACTTTTTTAACAACTACAGCCAAGTAACCTTGTGTGCGCATCAACAAATGTTACATTATATCGGTAACCAGTACTGGACACAATAGGAGAGGGACCCCACAAATCAGTATAGATAACTTCAACAAATGATTCGTCACATAGACTGCATAATGGGTTCAATATCCTTCAGAAGATGCTGCTCCTAAGAAGAATAAATGTCCAATCTCTGTCCAGGTGCTCTTGGTGGGCAATTCCTATTTTTACAGTCGCCACCATTTGAACCCCGGCCTTGCAAACCTTCAATTCGATTTTTGTTAAACGAGTCTCTACCTTGCTTTCCCCACTGAAAACCTTTTTCAATTTTTGAATTAGCTGAAGCAATATGTGATTCTTTGTTCCTGTGAACTTGAATTTTCATTTGACTGATTATGGGAATCCCACGCTTGACTTTATGAGAACTTGGGTTTTCCCCATGAGGTATTGCTGTCTTTTGATTCAGCTTTCCAATTACCAGAGTTCCAACCATCCTCTTGGGGCTTTTCTGTCCCACCATCTATTGTCTCAGCTTTATTTCTCGCCCATGCAGACCCAGAATTTTCACCCCAAGCACCAGACCCAGAATTTTATTTGTTTGGGTATCCTCTTTCAATTTACCCAAGCCCCATGAGTCATTCTGCACAATTTCAGATCCAGCAGCTGGTATTTCAGACTTTTGCTTTCCCTAGCTGGACCATTCTGCACAAATGAGTGGCAGTAATTTATTTAGAAAGGTGACAGGTTGTAATTAAAACATTTACGCCATTTTTCATTGTGGTTGTGTCATTTGCATATAAATTTAGCACCATGTGATACTAACTCTGTTATTGATATCAAAGAATGTTTTTGTATATGTTTAACATTGAATTAAATAATTTTGTGTTTTTGGTTTTATGTCCAAATTTTGTATGCAATATCCACGTAAAAGGTTGTGTTAACTACAAAAACCAATAAACACACATTGCTTGTTATTGTGACCAGCACCGCATTCTTCAACATTAACGGTTCAATTACTAGTGGCAGGTTTGTCTCGTGTTTCCCAGCCTTTAGTGTTTTTGACATCTGTGTTCATTTACAAATATTGCTTTGTCATACCTTTCATTACATTGTTAGTCAACCTTAGTTTCCCGTTCAAGCTTCAGTCCAGTGATTAATCCGGATAGTTTGGATTAATTATTTAATTGAAACTTGAATTGTCTGTTTGGACAGTTTGGGATGTATTATATTTTATACATGAATCCTCCATGTGAAAGTTATGTACGGTTTGTTTAATTTAATGACATTTTGGTATAATGTATTTTGCGTTGTTCTCTGAGTGCATACTTGATCGGGGTGACTTAAAGTCACCGCTTTCATTTCGTGTACTTGGAGACCAATGCGAAATGCTGCCGAAATTTCATTAAATTTAACAAACCAAACTTAACTTTCACAGGCAGGATTGATGTACAAAATATAATGTCCTGAATGAGATAAGGCCACACCTTTTAAGTTGTGAAGTAGACATGTTTATTCATATGGTATTTGCAAATTTCATATATTTGCATTCAGGCTTAACTACAATTTTTTTCCCAGGTTTCTGATCTCACTTTACTGCTCGACCCAATGTTTCCCCATATGCTCTTGCTATGAAAATGATGGACAACGATGATGGCATCTCTCACATAGGTTGGTTCCTTTCATAACATTTTGTTGTCTATCAATCTTCTTGCTGTTCTGGTGAGTTCATTCCATTTTGAACTGATTTAATCTAATGTGCGCAAAAATAATCTCTTCATCTTAAAGGTTAAAACACAATTACTGATCTCTTGCTTCTGTGCATGTGTGTCTGTTTGTGTACTTTGGACATGTATTAAACTAATTTGTATTTGTGTAATATATATTATCTGCTGATTTTATTGTCTTCAAAGGTAGCCAAGATAGATGTCAAACAAGAAACTCCTGTAGATCATGGGGAGATAACATGCTTCAGCAATTATTGTGGTCCAGAAGCTGATTTTGGAGGTGGAAAGTCTTTTATCTGGGTAGATGTTGTTGATGGTGGAGGCAAAGAGATTTTAGAAAAATTTGCCGAATTTTTTAGTGACTGTTCCATCAAGAAGGTGATCTTTTCTTCTTCTATCCCTCAACATTCAGCAGCTATTGAGTCTTATTTCTATGCTTGCTACTGTATGAAAGATGTCTCACTAGTTAGGTTATATGACAAACAGCTACTATCTGTTCTGAAATTAACCTCGGGTAATAAAAAATGTTAGTGTCATATTATACAGAGATATCGATTTTTACTGTGTGTTCAGTGGTATATTCAATTTCCCTACAGAATGCTAGGAGTAGGTTCCAACTTGCAATCCTAGTGTTAAGTCAATGTGTTCCTGATTTAAACTTTTATTGTATAGAACAGCAAAGTTTTTGTCCACTGATAGAAGTGAAATACCATGATTTGTTATTCTATTCTATTCTATTGTATTTTATTTGTTGTTAGATATTCTTATCTTGTAGTAATGGAAAATTAAATCTATCTTTTATAAAATCATATTGGCATTAAATTCCTGGGTTTGTCTGTCTCATGACCAGGGATTACAATCCATATTTGAAATAACCGAGTCACTAGTGCATTCTGTAGGTCTGGCCTAATTATAGCTTTCACTGTCATGTTATAGACAATTATGGATTCAAAGTTTGTGGATTTCATTTAGTCAATGCACATGGCACGATTATGGGATTCTTCAAGACATTTGGATGGGGGTTATTCTCTTGAAGGACATACTGGTGACATAAGGGTCATGTCTAGGGCTCAGCTGAACCATAGGATTTGATTGGTAAGGTGTCAATGAAAACTATATTTCGTAAGAATAAATTGAAAAAGGATGGATCTGAGGGTAAAACAAGTATGATTGCTCCTGTTGAACAGTTACAGTGAGATGATCGTATACCTTGGATATGCTACTCTGCCTTACATGCTAGCAGCACTTTGAAGCTGTATGAGAGCCTAAAGAGCCATCTTTCAGACATTCCCTGGAAATTTGATGGAGTGCCAGTGTTGCGGACTCGGCAAGTATACCGGTCGTACAAGTAATAAAGTGATAAGAGAGTTATCGTCCCACGAGGATTGTTTGGCCAATTAAATCATAAATCGTATCAATAGGTTGGATAACAAAAGACAACATAGAATTAATTGTTGGGTAAGGAAAATGTAAAAGCTAATGGTAACATAGACATAAATATAAAGCATTATATACAAGATAAGTAGCGGTTATACCAAACGCAACCTTAAGTAACCAGGGAACCCACATTCAATACTCCTAGCATTCTTCGTGGATTGATTTCAACATCCATTTATACTACCTACTCAATCATGCATCCTCATTCATTACTAGTTAAGCCCTAATTCCTTAGTGACATTAACCCTTTAACCCTTTTTCATATCCTAATTCCTTAGTGATATTTTATTAGGTTAAGCATTAAGCGATGCACTATAAGATTGCGAGCACCCATCCCTATCCCTAGGTGATGT
>PYAF01003543.1:2439531-2480094 GCA_007407185.1 Glycine tomentella
AGCATTAATGAACATTAATTACAATCCAATCCAAATATAAGTCACATTAAATGCTTGCCCTAAATACAAAAGGAACCAGCCAAACCTAACAAGGATGCCCTTGGTACAACCAAAAAGAAGCATGAATGTAGAAATGTAAGCAAGGAGAGGAAGGGAAGAGGGAAGAACCCTCTTCCCCTCACACCCAAGCCCTAACCTTCAACTTCCAAGCCTTCTTCTTCCTTCCTTGGTGAATATTTTCGTCCAAAGGTCCCCAGAACTGAAGTGGGTGTTGCTATTTATACTTGGGGAAGTGAAATCCCCAAGTTAGCCTTTGACAGCATTGCAGAAAAGCAGTTTTAAAGCCTGGCGCGGATCGCATGGAGTTTGGCGCTGGCCGCGCCATTACTTTCTTCAATGGCGCTGACGGCGTGGGTCTTGGTGCGGGTCGCGCCAACTTCCAGAGAAATTCCCATTTCCAGAGTAGCTACCACGCGGACCGCGTGGAGTTTCGCGCGGATGGCGCCAACTGGGAACTATGGCGCGGATCGCGCGAATAACGGCGCTGGTCGCGCCATGGTTTCTGTTGATCTTCTCTGCTTCTCATTTTGCTCGTTTTTCCTGCTAAAACACTTCAATCTTGACCAAATTATATCATTAAAGCATATGCGTCATATTCACACCAAATGGAAGCTATTATCATGTAAAATGATGCATTTAATGGCTTGATTAAGCTTGGAAACATCATGTGCTAGGCACATATCAGCCAGTTTATGGGAAAATGTTTAATGATTTGTACAATGAATATTGGCGACCATTTGGTGAGCTTCTAGTCATGATGGAATCTGAGAAACTGCCCAGTATATGAATGTTGGCTTATGATTCATAATTGCGCCAACTGCTTTTTGGTGGCTTTGTGAACAGCAGTAGTACCATCATTCATGAATATGATAAATATTTCAGGCTTTGAGTAGCAAATAATTAATTTATTAAGATTGAATTAAATGCTACACTTAAGATTTAAACAATGCACACCTGTTCATGTATTTTGGAAGGTTTTCATTATATATATTATTTTTGTACTTCAAGAAGCAATTATATTTCAAATTTGTAACAGTTAACACTCAGAACAAGTTCGTCATAGGTGTTCTTGCTAAGTTTTGGGTTTGCCTGTTTAGGGACGTGTCATTAGTTTGTCTTAGAGTATCAAACTAGAAACTCTATTTTTGACTTATCATTTCATTGGTCAGTTAGTCCTTTTTTTTAATGAATGAGTTTGACTATGGCAGTTTCTTGCTTGAGACAATGCTCCTTTGTACTATGTGTTCAAGCTCTCGTTGCTCAGTTTGCTGTATGCTATCACGTTGCTTACGCTGTGGGGAGCATGTATATATAATATATTACCAGGGTTAGATATATAAACTGCCTTGCTTTCTTCATAATTACTATGGAGAAAAATTAATAATGGTTGCTATATGCAATGACGTGAGTTATGAATGATTAAGAGAATAGTCCCCATTGGTTGAACTAAGGCTAGAAGGGATATCTTATATTTGATAGGGATTTGAGAAAGTCTCTTCTTTCCCATGGCTTTATTCTTTCAAACAGGATTATTTGTTTGTGCTTCTTAAACTATAGCAATGGTAAATGACAATCAGTCTAAAGCATTATCTTCCTGCTTGGTGGAGTCTTAGTGCTGATTTCTAAATATTTGACATATTCGGCTTAATAAAAATGTGTGCTCTATGTACTTATTTTGGACAATTTAGTTTGTAAAGAATTATTTAAAATTCTCCTATACATCCTTCAACTAATCTTTTTACTTGTTGAATAAAATTCTGAATGTTTCTACATGCTGTAGCACTAAAATTATGTAGTTTTATATAATTTTGTCTGCCATTGACAAATGGAATAGTTATGTAGGGCACTAAAATAGGACTATTAATAGTGGTCCTAACAGGTAGAAAAATAATGAGGTATAAGTAGGATATTTTATTTAGGGTCTTAGGTATCCAGGAAGAAAAGGAGGAAACTACGATTAGTAGTGGCCAGCGGCTTGAAATGTCTGAGAATTCTTGTTTTCGGCTTTTGTCAATAAACATCGCAGTATTTATCATTATTCTTCTCTCATCTTTCTCTACCCTCTTTGGTTCTGCGTACCGGTTCCAACCGAGGATGCAATGTTACTTGTCCAAAAATTATTTGTATTAACTCCTTGTCTTCTCGATTGCTTTGTTCTATTAGATAAGTAGGGCCTTATACATTTTTTTATGCATGTCTTTGGGGAAATGCTTAGTTAATACTAATAATTTGTAATGATTGACTAAATTAGTAGTTTATGATCTGAAATTGTCAGTAATTGTGTATTTCTGGATGTTTTGGATGCATATTGCATGGTCAGATATGATTTTCAAGATTTTGCATGATCAAAGAAGATTTTCAACGAGTTCATGTGTTTGATTATCTTTCAAAAGGAATGTGAAAGGGCTAGCCTATTTAGTGTTTGAAGATTTTGATTTTATTATCTGTGTACATTGATAAACCATCCAATTTTTAATCTCCAAAAGACAGCACAGTAAAATAATTGGGCATAACAAATGTTAGAGACATTATTTCTGAGGGAGAATCAGACTAGGGACCCTATTTTTCTCTTATCTAAGGTCAGCCATCTTGTATGGGTTTTAGATAGTAGTATAATTTAAATAACAAATAAAGTAGTCAGTATATATTAATTTGTTATTATTGAAAGTAATGAATATCAAACACATATTGCACGTAATGATAAGACATAGATAAGTGTCCAAATCTTCCAAAAATGCAGTTCATTTTGCAAAGTAAAAACTACCCAGTTTGCAGCCATGGTGTATGAAGATTCTTGTTGAGGGTGAGGGGTATTCTATGGTATGGATGAAAATCGTCACAGATTATAAATTAATAATTCAACATTAAGGATATTTTGTGATAGGCAAAAGTTATCACAAATTAGTATCATTGTTGGTTGCAACTAACAGAGTCAATGATAGAGGTTTATCATGACACATTTTCAAAAATGAAAAACCAAAAGTCAGCATTTTCAATAGGGACTAAAAATGAGTCACGATACATTTAAAGAATGAATTGCTTTTTTAATTTTTTCTCCATCCTCTACGCCTAGGACACCAGAATATCGAACCATGAACGAAGAAAGGCAATGGGATGAATCATTAAGATTTATGTTTAAGAAAATCTTAAAGTATTTGCAATATTATGAAGTCTTTCTCATATATATCTAAAAGTTAATATTTTTTTCAAATATTGATTTATTTGTTAGTGAATCAATATTCTCAGTTTTTATTGATTCATAACTCTTAATTTGCTTATGTTATAAATTGATTCATATATAATTTAGAGAGTTTAAAAAATATGTTTAACCAATTTTTAAAAAAGACAAACCTTAATCAATATGTAGTATTAAGAAATTTATTTAGAAAAAGAAGTATGAGCTTGATCGGATACAAATTTATAAGTGTTTTTGAGAACTTATCAACTAAAAAAACACGATATTTTCAGTAAAAAAAACTCTCATAACACTTTTAACTTATACAAACAGCAACAGGTCCTATGACGATAACCTATTATTTTGACGAAAATAATTTATACATTATTATTCTAATTATTTTAGCCCCTTCAAATTATTTTTTGAAGCTCAGCGACTGAGTTAGAGTGGCATATATGGCAATAAAATGATTAGTAAAACAATTGATTTACCAAGGAGACGATGTAGTACAGGATTCCAGTACAATCTCAACGGGTTATGTGGGTCTTGTTTTTTGTTAAGCAAAACTGTACTACCAATCAATGCAGCTTGGTGTACTACATTGAATGCATTTTCCAAAATAGTCAAATATCAATCAATGTATAATAAATAATAATATATTGCATGTAACAGATCTACCAATCCCACCAATCCCAGCTAATATAATGGTTGCATCTCATTGAGGCAAGTCATGAATCCCCGAGTTGGCTGCAGCAAGTTGTGATGGGAATCAATGGCAGCAGTGACACCAAGAAAAAAAAAATCCCATTATAAACACTTATTTTTCCCTCTCAATCTTCTTCTCATAGTATATCATTAGGCTAACTGCTGTTGAAGGATATAAATCCATTACTGCCATTGATTCTCATCACAACATGGTCCAGTCTACCCGGGAACCCACATTGGTACTATTTTGATACATCCTCTTTCCTTGAGCCTTCGAGACGCTTTTTAAGAACAAAACTCAAATGAAGTGAATTAAACAATGCAGTGGACTTGAGGTTGAATCAGGTTTTTTTTTTTTTTTTTTTAATCCATAAATGTTAGTTGTTAATTTTTGTTAGTAGGGAATTCAAACTCACGATCTATCCTTCATCCTTTACCACCAAGTCAACCTTATATCTCAATCTTGAATTAGGTACTACTTTCATTTTCCTTGGTATATCAGAAGTTGCTACCTGGCTTGGCTCAAACATAAAAAGAAGAGCAAACTCGGCACCAAAGAATAACTTTTGCGGTTCATACATTTGGTGGACTTACAAGTATTTGGTGTAATTCTCATTTTTGTTGTTGTGTTGTGTGTTAGGAAGGTCAGAGAACTTGCATTGCAGGAGTCATTGAAAGAGCAAGTTAGAAATGTTTGCTGGTGCTATGTGAGGGTGAATGTCCTTTGATATGAAAGCCATGTGAGAGAGTGATATTTTTTACTTACTAATTCAAAAGCATAAATGTGAATTTTTTTACAACATTGTTTCATGCTTTGCTTCTCCCCTGTTTTCATCTGCTATGAACCGGTTTGTTTTTCAAGAGAAAGGAATATATCTAGATTCCACAGTGTCCTACTGTTAGCCATAGCTCATCATATCATATGACATGTTTTTGTTTGTATTAATGGCTAGAGTAACATTTCTTTATCTTCATGGACGGATTTAATGGTGGTAGGGCATATATTAGTAGTGTAAATGCTCATAAAATATATGACATGTAATCCCTCTACCAATATATGCTCTCTCCATGCACCAAGTTTATGTTTTTCACTCTCACCCACCCCCTTTTGTAATCCCTCTCAGCTGGTTTTCTTCTTGGGCCTTTGGGAATTTATATGACATAATTTTCAGACAAAGTTACCAAGCATGGATCCCAATGAACAGCTGAACACAAAATCAAAGGATACAACTTTTCGGTCAATGTATTTAGAAATAACTACCATGCTTAAAATCTTAAGAAACTAATTAATTTACTTGAATACATTTGATTAGATACATACAATTCATGGTCAGAGAGCGGTTCAAGTTATAACCATCTCCCAATAATGCCAAATTTTAAACAATTAAAACAGTCACTCCAAAGTTCCTTTTTTATTTTTAATTTCATGTGTAAAACTAATTTGTAAAAGTCAGTATTTATTAAATAATTTGTTAAAAGATAGATATTTATATAATTATAAAATAAGAAAAAAGTTATCCATCACGTAAAGATTTTTGGTTGTCCCTGTATTTTCATTTTTGAGTCGAACTAATGTTAAAAATTCATGAATAAGTTAAAATCACAGCCAAATCTTATAAGTTTATATTTGGATGAATGATTATAAAATTGATTTTAAATTAAATTATCTTTTAAAAAATAATTTTGAAATGAAATGAATGATTTTATTTTAAAAATAAACCACTAATAAAATTTAATAATTTTTTTTATTTAACTCAAAATCAAAGCTTTCACACAAAACTAACATGTAAATATTAACTCCAAACATATCAATTTCTATTTTAATTAAATTTTATAAAATATCCAAACATGCATTAAAAATATCAAAATCACGTAAAGTAATCGATAATACCTGAGGCATAAAAAGTTTCTGGAGAAGATTAAAACATGAGACCCACGAAAAGTATAGATGGGCTTGTTATTAGATCTTAGATTTCTTGAAAACTAGATGCAAAACAAAACCGGTCCATGATTTGTTTTTCTTCCTGTCTTTTTTCTCTCTCCCCCCACCCCACTTTTTTGGATTGTGTTTTTCTAAAAATATCGTTGGCAAAAATTAATTGTCATGGAGTATTTCGACAAAATTGTGTCAAGATTCTTATAAAAGTTGTATAAAATATTAAATATAAAAGTAAGTTACTCTTTTTTTTTTTAATCCGATTAGATTTATTTTTCCCTCAAATCACACATAATTCTCTAGGAACATATGTAAATCATTTACCATCTCTGATCTAACTTTTGTGGCAGTGGCACTCATCTCTTTTGAAGTTATTTTGGATATATGTATATGGCTACTAGGGATATGTACAGGTAACAACGGGTTCTTGGACGTGAACATCAAGTTATCAATGATATAATTTGACGTCATTTCAGAAAGATATCACGACAAAAAAAACACAATCAGACGATTATTTTGTCTCCCACTCATTGTAATGTTTCAAACATGGTTCAAAGTCCAGTTTTTAATTGGATTTGTTATATAAGTTGATTTATTTGTTAATTTATTTATTGTTAAATTTCTAATAAAATCTTTAGTGTAATATTATTATTAAGAATTTTGAGTTTAAGATCTGATTTTTATTAAATCTCGTAATGAAATGAATAGATCTCCAACACAGAGAATATGTTCTTTTATATACAATATTTAAAAATAAATTTTTTTTCTCTTTTTAAGATTTCAAAATAATATCTACTACTAAAAAAAATAAAAGAGATATTGAAAGATTTTCAATTCTATATATCACTATAAAGTCTATCAATAAATAATCTAATATCTTAATTTAAAATACTGTTAACTACCCTCATCCCCTTTGCCACACTTTTTGGTGAAACATAGAATTGAATTTTTACGGTTCTTTTATTTGAGATATACAACTTCAATACAACTTAATTCGATGGGTATAGTTAAATGTATAGCTAAGCCTATATATAGCTAATTCTACAAATGTTATATATTGTTATTAAGCCTGAGGTTGACACGATCATGGGTATTTGTAGAGTTCATCAGCTTTTACAAAAGCTTAAGACCACATGAATAAGGTCTATCACAGTCTGCAAGAATAGGCCTTCATGATTTCAAATATATGAATATGTTGGCTTTTCGTTAACTTGTTTAACTCCCCCATGTTAGATAGAAAAGCGGCAATCTCGGCAAACTGTATTACTCTCCTTGTTGCAACATAGTATCTATGAAATTGCAATTTTCCTCGTTCTAGCCACGATACTATTATTTTGATTTTTGAGATATTGAGACAAGGCACCTATACTTTCTTTTTGGGCAAGATTGAGTGTATATTTTATAAGAAACAATTCTCTTTTAAATAGAAAAGATTACTGTAAATAATAAAATTTTCTCTTTGCATATTTAATGTAACTATTCGTGTAGAATTAAAACTCAATTTCACTTATTATGGAATAATTACATCAATTGATCCGCGATATTTACATGTTACCGTACGTTAATTCTGCTCTCTTAACTTATAGTGCATAGTTATGCTCTTAATCTTAAGTCTCACCTGTTAAATTTTATTGACATGACTTGACGTTGTGATGAATCTATGCAATTTCTGGCTGTATGAAATCTTTGACCGAGGCAGAAGAGGGAAACGTGTGAAAGAATATGTGGAATATAAAAGGGAAAAAGACAAGTAGATTCTCCTCATTCTAGTTGTTTGCTGTATAGATTTTGCTTGTGGTCAATTAGGAGAAGATAGTTGAAGTAATTTAAGGGTATGCTTATCAGAAAGGATGAATAGGAGTGGAAATGGAAAAAATTGTGGGAGAAAAATGAATTATCAATGAACCCTCATCTTTATATACCCACTTTCATGTCTCAAAGCATTTTTATCATATTAGACATGTAGACATGTACTACTGCATTTTCCTCACTTCTAAAGTGCAAAATACTAAAGTCAGACTAATTATATAGAGGTGAACAATAAGTGTGGGTTTGGTTTGACTTTTGAGAATTAATATTAAGTCTGAAATTGATTTTAGATTTATTTTTAAATGATTGATTTTATATTATAGAAGATTTTAAAATTAATTTTAAATTTATAATTGACTTTGAACATGTTTTGTGTTGGATTAGAAAATTTATACTTAATTTATAATGAAAATATTTAACATAAATTATATCACTTCCAAATCAATTTTAACCAAATCAATTTCAAAAAATCAAAAATTTCAAAATTCATCTAAATACACACTAAGCCTATTATCTTGAATGGCCTAACTTGATGTGCAATTAAATGTTAATTGTTTCCCAAAAGAGTCCTTTGGAAATTTGCATTGGCTATGAAATTGTTGTTCCAGTGGCATTAAGATGAGACAATAACACAAAGTAGAAAAACTTTATAAAATAAATGAAGTAAATGGGGCCCAGAGCTGAGGGGGGTAACAGAGCCTCTCTGTTTCTTGATACCTACCTTGCATACACATCAGACAAAACTGACGGCTATGATGAGGTCCAGTGTGGGACCCTAGTCCTGGTTTCCAAAATGTGAGGGCCCCAACCTCACTCATTGTCACAGGGTCACGACAAGAATGTGTGACATGCACATGCGGAACCCGAAACAAAGACATTCTCACTCACACTCCAACATTGCATGCGCTGAAAACTACCCAACAGTGCAAACTCATGATATTATTTATGATGCTACACAGTATACCTCGTTCTTAACTTGGAAAACCATATCCTCTACTGAAAATCTGATATGCGTTCACCCCCATTGGCCTTTCACTAGGTTACAACTAGCTCAAATTTGGAGAAGTCATGGGAGAGGAAAAAAAAAAAAACTAATTCATTCACTTCACTCATGGTTTTAAATTATGTATGTAATAACAAAAGTATTTTAATATTTCACAATCATATCATGATTTAATTATGATAACATCAGTTACGTTTTTTGTATTTTTTTATAATATAAAGATTTTTTTATTCATTTTAATACAATCACAATCATAATTTAAAATCATCACTTCATTTTATATTAGAATTATACTCTTTCAAATTTAAAATAAATACATTTAAAATAAATAAACGAATAAATGGATGAAAATTAAAGTTGAGATAAATTTGTCATATATTTTTTCTTAATTTAGAAACAAAATTTTATTGTTCCATCTTTTAAGCATCCAAACATCAATTTCGACAAATTACGAAAAAATAAGTATTTATTAAAAAAAATGTGCAGTATTATATGACTATATTATATGACAGATGCAAAAATTACCTAACCTGTATCTTTAGCCTTCCAAGCTAGTTGTTATTAAAATTTAAAGAAGGTACCCTAATTTATCTCTTGAAACTTCCAAGAAAAGAAACTTTTGTTAGAGTAAAGAATTCAATTACGCATTCTTCTTCTGTCTTTGATTTAGAAGCTTCCCGGATACTTTCCTTGTGTTTTCCTATGCGTTTTTTTTATTATTATTGAAAAAGCATATAATTTATCTGATTGCATTTGCACCTCAATGGAGGAGTTTCCTGAATTGGGTTGGGTATCAGGATAAAAAAAATTGTATTTTATCAAGCAGAAATCAGTGATTTGTTGAGCCTGGTGCATTATCAGTGTCAGCCTCTCTCAATCGAATTGCCATAATTACAATATAAATGTTGGCCTGCTAAATGTATGGTCATTCTCTTTTCTTGATCTTGGGTACAATTTATTATCATTTTTTATTTACATATGTACCGGACGAATTGTTATTTTCTTTTGAACCTTAGGGTAACATAATTAAGGAGTTGCCGTAACGAGTTTAACATTTCTTGTTTAAATCCTCGACAAAAAGAAAAAAAGTTTAACATTTCTTGTTTAAATCCTCACGTAACCTAATCGATCATTCATGTTTTAACCTCGTCCTCGTGTGTGATTGTAACCAAATATATTGACTATGAGCAAATAATCAATCCAAATTATTATAATGAATTGAAAATTCAATCCAAATTATTCCTACTTTGACCATTTAAATTAAATATAACCCGAGATCATTAAAGGTGGATCCGATAAAGACTAATGGAGGTTCTGACCACTCCCCCAATTCAACCTATTGGTATATGAAAACTTTTATCTAAATCACATTTGGCTGCTTAAATAGAAGAAGGAATTATTTATATTTCTTTTTTCAATTATATCAGAGGAACGAATAATGGAGTAATAATTAATAATTAGTAATTAATCTCATGCTCAAAAAATAGAAAAGGAAGCTTGTAAACAGAAGGGTTTATTGCAGTACGCTACACAATCTTATATCCCCTGGCCTGATATACAATATTAAGTTCACACATCAATTCGGGGTTGTCTTAATTGAGGAACTTTGCATATTTGTGAGCAAGACATATAATTTGGTGATGCAGCACTTAATTACTAACTTAAAATGATATGCAGTTATGCACAATCCACATCAACAAAGTGAAGGCCACATCAATGTTCATTTGATATGGGATTTTTTTTTTTAACTCTCCGGGTTCATATGAAAAAACAGATCCCAACTAATTTGAAGTTTAACTAAGAAATAAATAATATCTTATCAAAAATTATTTTTTATTAAGGATTGAACTTAGATATTACCTAAACGATTTAATCTTAATTTCAATATATTAATCTACTTAATCATTTAATATGAAAATTAATTTGAAAATATCTTTTCTGGCAATCAAAATTAGAAGTTGCAACTTGCAATATAAGTTTAGGCTTAAAATTGTTTAATTAAAAAATATTGCCTGTCTCGTGACTTTACACATACTTTTATTGGTTTATCTAGTTTTCTTTGGTTTTAACTTTTATCTAGTTTTAAATATTTTCAAGTTCAAATTGCTCTTTGAATCTGGCTTCTTAAAAGGATGGATTAGTTGTTAACTTTTTATGAGTCTCATCATGATTGTTAAAGTATTGTTTTGTTCTTTCCTTTCTTTGGTCAAAATAATCCTTCCTTCAGAGTTTAGATTTTGGTATGCCAATTAGGTGCTGCTGTGACAATCCCCTACAGAAAATATGAGGAGCCATCATCACCCAAAGGTGATGTTGATGCAAGGACATGGGGCAAATGCATTATTTCGTGTTGTTTTCTGCAATGTGAGTAAAATGAAAATTCACCATGAAATGTCTAACAAATGAGAAATCCGTTCCTTTTAATAACCTTTTAAAATTGTCTCCATGTGGAAATGTGTGCTGGATGGATTGTGATATCCACGACATTTTGGCCTTAATTACAGCATCCTAATTTTATGGAACTAGAAAGGAAATTAAAGATGGACAAATTTCCATTTTCTTTCTTCAGCAAATAACCACATAAAAAAATAGGGACTAATAGTTAGTGTCCCATGATTCACTTGAGGATTAAAAGTCTCCTACTGGTCTAGGATATTAGGGGTCAAAGAATAATAAAAGTTACTGAGAGAGTCCAATGAATTTAATGCAGAGGCCAAAAAAAGAAATAACATACTAGCAAATATAGAATGATAATATTTGAGGCTGTCGTTGCACCATGGAGATTCAAAAAGTGAAAGAGCAAAATTTAGGAGAGACAACCCCTCCTCACAGAACTACTTAGGCATGCCTGGTCTTTGAATTGATACCAAACCAAAGGCACATTCCACCTACCTATACCTTACCTAGACAAAAAGCTTCAACTTCAGAACACTCTTTTTTTGTCATGTATGAACCTGCAGCACCCACTTTCAAACCTATGCTAGTTTGAGTTGGAGTGAGAGTGACTTGAACCAACATTTACGACAACATTCCACTCTGCTGAATTAGTTTCTGACAAAAATTCATGGCCTCAACAGCTGAACCACTTCCTTATAGCTCAAGAAGAAGAGATGAGTCAGAGTTCAATTTGAGAGAATGGGCAGTGAAAGCTCGAATCAGCCGTGAGGGAACCAACTCCAGAAGGTACTCGGGATCTTACATGAGAAGCTTTAGAGAAGACACAAGGTCATTTAGATCAAACATAGCCATTTCTAGCACTGCTTCTTCACCCGGATACCCTTTAAAAGGTAGTTTTTTTTTTTTTTTTTTTCACTCCAATTCAAAGGAGTTAATTGTTTAAAGTCTTTATTTCTTTTTCACCTCAAATTCTCTCATTTGTTGCAGATGAAATAGACCCTTCAACATATTCTTTCACTACTGCTCTAAAAGGTACAACTACAAGTGAATAATAATGAAGCACATTGATAATTAGCATGGTTTGTGATTTTTTGTTTTGTGCTTTTCTGAATCAATTAAATGATGGCGGTGGTCAATTGCAGCATTGCAAGCAAGGTCAAGCTATAACAGTTGGGAATGCTTATCTCCAGATGGTTTTGCTTTAAATTCAAAGTGGAATGAAGCAGAAAGGTATATATGCAACCCTCTCTCAGGGGAGGTACCATTGGAGTGTTTATCTGCAAAAACTCTTAGTGGAAGATCTTTTAGAAACTCAATAAACAGAATTGCCATGTCTGCTCCTCTAGTTTATTCTTCAAAGCACATTCCAACAAGGCCAGCAACTTTCACACAAGAAGAAGTGGCTCTTCAATTTCCCAATCCAGGTTCACACACTTAATTAGCAAGCCATGTTCTTTATTTCCTTTTTGCTTGCAAGGACACAGTTGAAGTTACTTCCCCATTCTACATTGTATCTCTCTATGCAGAAAAGAAGAAAGAGGGAATGACAAGAGATGTTGGTACTCAAAGCACACCTCCTTATATTAGTTCAACCAGTCCCAGCCCTGCTTCAACTCCATCCATCACAGAGAGTTCAAAACCTCGGGTTTCTGACTCGCCTAACTCAAATGCAAAAACAAAATCCGAGGAAGAGGTATGTGCCACAAACTTTTCACTGTATATTCCTTTAATGAGTTTATCAGAAATTCAGAATCTTATTATATACGTTCTAATTAAGACCTCAAACACTTTAGATTCAATTCATATTTCCCTTTTCTTTGGTCCTCAATTATGAATACCATTAAGTGAAGAGAAAACACTAGGACACAAAAAATTGGCAGTTTTTTAAAATATTGTAATTGTTTGTGCCTCTTTTATTGTACTTAATTTGTTATTTTTCCCTTGTTTGACAAAATAGAAATTGTAAAACTTGAGTAAACTGTGCATGCACTATAATATAATCCAAAAATCACATATAATAACTTGTAGTAAATTTATTGATTTTTATAATAATTAATTTAAAATTTATACTAATCATGTATAAATATCCAAGTATATAAAGAAGTATCCAAAAAATGAGATACAAAAGTCAGGTTCATTTCAATTTTTCAAAATTATTCAAATCGAAAGGAAAGGAAAGAGAACAATATAGTGCGGTTTCCAAGACTAAAGAATCAAATCTGTTGTCTAGATTATAACCTTCGAATGTGGGGCAGTGATACTTATATTGTCCCACTGTATTTCATGTTTTAAGTGTATCTCTTGTTTTTGGTCCCTACTTACTTTCCCCCCTAGGAGGCTGCTCTCTACTACTCATACAGTTGCACTTGTCTGTGATTTTGGGAATCAATTTTCCACTCATGTAAGTGTTATCTCAGATGCAAGTGCCAAATTTTTCATAACTCTTCAATGAAACCTTGTTCTCCTTTCTTGAATGATTTAAACATATATGGCAGCAAAGCAATGTGGTTCTTTTTGAACATATATAGCTCTTCCCTTTGTCTCATATGAAGGCACTGAAGATTCTAAAATCCAAAGTACACTATTTTATCTTGGGTACTTAAACAAAATGTCTACTCACTGTCATGCTACGTACCAATCCTTCATTAGGATTACATACAAATTAAGGAATAGAGTAAAGAATGTAGACTAAATAATAACATCATAGAATAGTCACATTAAGGAAATATGGCACGGGAAACGGTAACTGCTGATACGTATTTCAATTCAGGATAATGCAATAGTTCCCGTAACTGCTGTACTAAGTATGCTACAATATTTTAATAGCTTTTAATTTGCAGATGTCACACACATGAACATGATATAGTCAACAAAGTTGTTAGAGATTGAATTATTAGTTTATTATTCCATACGTAAGCTAGTGATCATAAATAATGATCTTTTGTCTTTTACATAATCAAATGGAACATCTCTTGCTTCAGTTTAAATTTATATAAATTTTGCAATCCATAAGTTGGTCTACCTCTCTCTGTGTCAGAAGAAAATGTCGGTTCGTAACATCCAAACAAAATTGACATATCAGGTAGAAATGCGCAGGTGCATTAAATCAAAAATATTTTCTATACCAAAAAATAAATAAATAATTCATTTTACATTATTTCAATTTAACCTTTAAAACATTGATATTAATTAAGATAGGATTAGTTCTAAATCTAAGCATAATTGGTTCACTATAGATATTTTGTTGTTACAATCAAATCAAATTGTTGAGTTATTACCGACGGTGGATTTGGTTTGATTTAGAAATATTATTCATCTGGTTTGGCTAATTGGTTTACTATATACTGTGTTTGCACCGATTCAATTCCATCCTTAATGTATATGCAAATATTAACATATAAAATTGATAAACATAATAATTGCCACTATGCCTACCGGGACTGTAATTAATAGTTTCACATTAGGGTGTGGGGAAACCTGATAAAATTAATGAATTGATCCAGTAGTTATGATTATTTTTTTGTAATTTTTTAGTAAACTACATAAACATGAAGTTTATGAAGTTTTCAAAATAGAAGGGATTTATATATATATATATATATATATATATATATATATACATATATATATATATAATAAAGACAAATTAAATTCAAAAAGGGATGAGAGAATAATTGAAAAGAAATGAATTCTCTTTAAGATGAAAAGTTGTACTCAAATGACCCACTCATTCTAAATTGTTTTTTTCTTTCATTTTATTTTCTTTGTTTAAGATTAAAATGAAGGAAAACTTTTTAAAAAACATTACTTTGAGAATATTAATTTTGAAAATAAAAATGGATTACTTGAAACTAGGTGCATGTTTTCCTTCGAGTCGTATCGTGAATCAAAATTTGGTTTGACTATAAATCAGTTTTACTAGTTTGTTTGGCTTTAATTAAAAGTGGCAGTGTAACATTATCTTCGATTTTTGTGTTTTGTTAAAATAATAGCTACTTAAGAAAAGCTATATTCCAGATTAACATAAATAAATTCCTTCAATTAAAATAAGAAATCAATTCAATAAAAAAATTTACAGCTATAATTAAAATTTTAAAAATGTCATAAAAATTAAAATTCAATTGATTTATGTGTATGCTTAAATGAACTGCACTTGATCTTAGGAAAAGGTTCATAAAAGTATATATATGCTTAAATATGGACGAATCTGCATTGTACTACAACACCCGTAGCCAGTATCTAAGATTGGCTTACATATGTAACTTATAGATTATACCAATTTACTGAGCATGTTACCAAATGTAACAAACTTGAATCAACCTTTGGGTTTGTAACTTTCATGTAAAAAAATTCATGATCGAATATTTTCCCACAAAAGATGACACATGCATGATTGAACTGATGTTGATTAATGTTTCCTAAATTAGCAACATTCCGAACTGATTGATGGGGTTGAGAAGCACATCATATATACAAAGCATGACATTGACGTGAGAGTGGCAAATGCATGTGCAGGTGGAAGAGAAAGATAAAGAAACATGGGAGACAAAAGAAACAGAAAGAGAAAAGAAGGTGTGGAGGAAGCAAGAGGAGCAACTTTGTAAACAAAGAGGGTGCTTTTCGTGGATGAGAAAAAAAAAAGGCAGAGAGAGAGAGAAAGAAAGACAAAGAAGGAATAACATCTTTCTCACTCACTTCAAAGGTAGCAAAAGATAAAGAGGCTGAAAAAATGATAAAGGGTGTAAGTGCATGCTGGTTGAGAGATTCTCTTTCACACACACAAGCAACTTTTACAGTGCTTTAATTTACTGAAAATAGAATAGTTAATTAAGAGCAATGGCAAATTGCAAAATGCAATTATGAAGGGGATAGACTATGGTGTGTGTGTCGCTCTCTCTCTCTCTCTCTCTCTCGTGGTCCTTTTTTTTGGTGTTTTATGTAAAATGATAAGTGATGGCATGTTGTGTTCTTCTGGTGAAATTTGGCTGACAGCTTTGGCTTCACGTGCATGCATGCTTTGTTTCTGTATTTTGAATCCGTAGGTTCTTATCCCTTTTGGTCTTATAGGTCAATTCTTAAACAACTAGTCAGGATATTTACTAGTTTGTTGATGCAAAATTCATCAATGATAATATGAATAATATAATTAAAATACTATATGCAGATATATAGCTCTTGAAGAAATCAATATGAAAATAGAGCTTTTCATATTTAGTGCTCGACAACGTTTTAAATAGAATTATTTCCGAAGTTTGAACAAGGACGGATCCATCTTATGGACATTCACTACATAAAAAAATATATTAGTGAAAAATTAATTTACATGTAATTTTTAAATTTCGTAACTAAATTTTGTGATGCTTGAATTAATGATGAAAAACTAGTTTTCATAGCTAAATTTTTCATCAATACGCAAATGATAATATGAAAATTATTCTTATAAATTTATGTAATTTTTTATCCGTAAGAAATAAAAATATACATTAAAAAATTTATACACAATTTAGTTATTTTTGTTGAACTAATGGGATTAGACCCCTTAATACAAATTTATGTATATGATTATTGTTTTCATGATATAAAATTTCTATATATTTGTATTCAAAGGATGAAACATGCGAGAGAAATAATATAGCTCTTGAAGAAATAAATATAAAAATATAATAAATATATGTGGTGGGGTTATATGAATATTTGCACCAAAAATTATTGACGTGGTTGTCCATACATTTATCCTGTATGGTATAAAGGAAATTTTTAAAATTCAAATGATTATTTGTATATTTATTGTGTTGAAAAGATAATACAGACAAAAGTAAAGAAGAAAGAAAATGTAAACGTTAATAAATTCAATTTTTTCTTTTCGATTTCTACATTCATTTCAAATTTTAAAATGTTATTTTTTTCTCCGATTTATTAACACATCTATGAACAATATGTGTGTGATAAAAGCCATATGTTACTTGAGATTCTCACTTTTTATTGATTTAATATGTGAAATTTATCTTATTAAATTTATTTATATAAAAATTATGAGATTCAATTAATATTCAGATTAAAAAGAAACATAAATAAGATAAAAAATTATAAAATAAGTCTCATGAATAATAAAAAAACTGAAAATGATACTAATTTTTTTTAATCATAAAACTTATTTCTCACGCAATTTTTATTATATTTATGATTTTTTTACCTTCAAATATGAGCTAATTGATTCTTATAATTTTCATAATAATATAATAGGTGGAATGAATTTAAGGTATGAAGTGTGATAGGTTGTGATTGGTGGAAGGAATACGTTTCAATGATAAGTGATATTAAAAAATAATTGCGTTGATGTATAATATAATATATAAAGTTCTAATTTACCCATCATAAACATAGACAAATTACTTACTGTAAAAAGTAAAATAATTACGCGAGAATTTTATAAGAGATAGAAGAATAATTTAAATTCGTTTATATAAAACGACGTCGGTTTCTTGATCCATGATATATATAGTTGTTCCCAGCCCCTCGCCGCCGCAGCATCCGAACTCCTTTGATCGTTCGTGTGGAGCGATGGAACATGGCTCATACACTGATCAGAGTAAATCAACATTTTCTTTCGTAGATGAGGATCATACTTTTGCAAACGCTGTTAGATTCACCTTAAATCAAGAGTATATGTTCTTTACTTTCTCAGATCCTAACTTAACTTCCTTTAACTCTCTAGGAATAGGATTCTTCCATAATAGGAATCCATGCTCCCCAAAACCTAATTCAGTTCAGCTTTATCCTTTTTTTATTGACAGATCCCCCTCCCTCTTGATATTGATTTCGTTTCCTTTTGTTGTGCTCGATTAATTAATCCATTTTTATATTTATGTTAAATGGAGTTTGAAGGATTTTGCATTAATGTTGTCTTGCAGCCCAAGAGTGTCATTTTCTGGCTACAGCATTCCTCATCCTTCAGATAATCGTGTTAATATCAGAGTCCAGACAACAGGTAAGTAACTATGCAGCATCGTGGTGGCTATAATGTGATTGTGATTTGTGACTGTGATTTGCAAATTGTTTCCACAATCTAATGCCATGAATCAATTTTTGTATTAAAATCACAAGAGTACTGTATACTTATCCACCAAATTCGTGTTTTGTTAGACAATCTCGAATATTTTATCCACTTACTATTTGTTACTTTTGGTAGATATGAAGTTATGAATACGAGCCAAACTTTTGTAAGCCAACTATTCTATCACAACATTGTGGTACTAAAAACTTTTCTTATCATTGCATGACATTCTCTGTTGAACTAAGAAGTTTTCTTATCAGAGTTCAGATATAAACACATTATAAGGTTTAGAGTTTAGACAGTGCATCTATAAATAACTAAGCAGCCAAACACATTATACAAAATTATTTTTCTTCTATAATAAAAAAAACATAGTAGGATGTACTGATGTAGATCACCCACAAATAATTTTTACATCATGTATAGCATGACTATTAATTAATGCCCATATGCGTATTTGCATTACGTTTCTTGTATTTTTATGCTCTAAATTTGTCTATTTGCATCAGTATTTTGCTGTTGAATGTGCGATTTCTCTGCTTCTGTAGGCGATCCATCACGCGAGGTGTTAAAAGATGCATGTCAAGATCTGATGCTTATGTGCCAGCATGTTAGGAGCACTTTTGATAAGGCAGTCAGTGATTTTAAAATCAGCAAGGCTAGGAAGAATAATCAGGATATGGATGTCGAGTAGTATACTGGCTAATGGCTATAGTTTCAATTTGTATTAAAGTTGATTTTGCTGCGCATTGTTGGTCTTGAAAGTTGGGTATATAAGTATCCGTAGAGAACTTATCTTTCATTTTTAAAATATTTTGCCTATGCAGCAGCTATACACTGAAATATTATGAGCAGGAAAAGGCAGGTGCCAAACTAGTGTTCATTATCAGTTTTTAAATTTACTTTTAGAAAGGAAACTTCATTCCTGAAAATTCTAGTAGCTGGTTTGGTCGTCCATTACGTCAGATAACACTTGCGCCCGTTTTTGATTATGGGACATGGAACCAAACAGACACTAAAATTTCAGTCTTGGTTTGAATTTACGATGCATTTAAGTTTCACTTTCCCAACCTCATACACACAAAAGATCATGTAGTACATTCAAGATTATAGCATGCTCTCATAGTGTAATACAAAGAGAATCAAATAACATAATATTTGTACTTGATTGAGTCATTACGATTTTGATGATATATGGATGAATGACTTAATTGATCACTAAAATGAGAACAAGTTATATATAAACTGTTTAACTCTCTTTATTCATTCATTCATATTATTCAATGAAAAAAAAAAAAAACATAATTATCTGTAAAATACGTTCAAAGTTTCTATCCCTCGAACAACTCTTTTTAGCCTTTCTAACATGAGTAATCTTGAATTACAGTGAAGAAGTGTATCCTCTAACTAGTTAAACAGCGGACACAAAATTATTGTGAAACTACATTCCATGGGACCTTGTTTTGTACATATAAAAATATAAATATCACACGTAAGACATTCAACGTGAGAATGTATAATTAACGATTTTGAATGGTGCCGTGGTTGAATTTGTGCTGTGAAATAATGCATAGTTAATTTTAATTTATATTTGTAACATTGATTTTCCAGCTTCTTTTTTTAACGACTTTCCTATTAAGTATCATGTCATGCACCAATTCTCATACGTTGCAAACATAAATCTTAGTCAACTACTAAATATGCTCAATTTAAACTCAAACGTCTAGTCTATCCATCAATGCTATATTTGTTTGATTTGATTTTCATGTTTCCCATCTCCCCTCCATAATGCACTGCCTAAGCCCAAGTGGTTTAGTTTAGACAATGTTAATCTCATTAGCCAAACAACCATTCCTCCTAATCCCCATTTTCTTGTTATTGGGCCCTGGCCCAATCCTCGCTCGCAACAATCACGTCATTAATTTCCTGCCACCCAACTCTACCCAAAATCTGACATGGGACCTACACGCGCAGCACTTCCTCCTTAGATCCCTGAACAAGCGCATCATCGACGCCCGTGTCGTGCAAACTAAATTGTGTCAATAGAACATAATTGCGTTTAATATGCCCACATAAATTGTGTTAAGAAAAGTAAATGATTTTTGTTGAACTGGCTTGATATACATAATGGACGCGTCTTATTTTGAAATCCTGGGCGGTACCACTTGATGCCTAAAAGCTTGACAGAAATTCCACCCGTTTAGAGTTCTTAATTATGGGTTTTACCACGCAAATTCAATGTCAAGAACCATTTGCAAGCGAACGTCGATAACACAGGCTTCACCAGCACGCACGATCAAAATATAATTATATCTCTAGAAATTGGCACAATAAAACATCAGGAAAACTTTGAAAAGTCAAAATTACTTGATGCTCAGCTAGAACACACAAAAACCTTGCACCTTGCACCAAAGTCTACAACTCAACAAGATATTCTTTCAAAGTCTGCATCAACTAAAACCAGAAGATAACCAAGTAACTTCAACACTACTTTACTGTTCACCAGGCAGTGTCTTAATGATATCCGAATCACCTGTAAACAACAAATAAAAAACACTATTAGAAAAAAAAAAAATAAAAAACCACTTTCAAACATTGAAATAGGAAAGGAGGCATCAGATACCAGGATCAATAATGCTAAGGCAGCACACTCTGTAATATTTGCCGCATGCAGTGCCCAAATCCACATTGTCTATAAACAACAAAATATTTTGTTAATGAGACAGAAATATACAGAAACCTTAAAAGTGTTAAATGCAATATCTACCAGGTATCACATCATCCAACAATTATCATCAATAGTAAATGACTTCTAATCTTATTAAGTCAATGATCATGAGTTATTAATATTCCTTTCCCTAAACAAATCATCTAGTTTGCTCTAGCAAAATACCTTTAAAAAAATATAAAGAATTAAGAGATCTGTTAATTCAATAATTAATTGAAGGGTAAGAACTATAGTTTAGTCATTCAACAATTTTAATAACACTATGTATCATATAGTTCCAGTTGTTTGTGCAATAATTTATACAAGCAAAACATCCAAAAATGTACATGGTCAGCAACCTATATCATATGTGTAATTATCAAAATAGAAATAGCTAAACACTTCCTTCAGCTGTTATAAATGCAGATCATAAAAAATTCGATCAATGAAGGAAATTAATCACCAGATGCTTAAAAAACAAGTCCAATAAAACCAATACTCATGTTTTAATGCAGGACACTCAAACATATGACCGACCCAAGCTCTCTCGGTGACTCCAAAATTTATATAGACAACTTCTTTAGATGTAACCAAACATTGACTTGAATTGACAGAATAGTTCAGCATAAAAAAGTAGTTCACATATAGCCAACACACATACGCATGATAAAAACCACAACAGGTTAACAAAAACAGATAAACAAGTACCATTAACATAATATCCCAAGTTAAATCCAATAAGATTAAATTGACCTAGATGATATGAGGTCTGCAGACCCACATCCCACCCCATATAGATCAATATAGTACTGCAAGGCATGTTACTTAAACTATCAAATCAAAAACAGAAGATTTTTCAACCTCTCATCTAATGCAAACTAACATTAAAATTATTATAAAAAACATGGGGATGGGAAGAAAAGCATCGGATTAAGAACTTACTCCCATTGTAATGATGAACTCCAACCTTTGCCAACATAGCATAGTATTCAATCTCTGACTTTCTCAAAGGGGGACAGTTATTAGCAATGATAATCAATTTCCCTGCAGAGAATAATATCAATAAATCATCATCATAAACAACTGCCAAAATATTAACAAAGGCAAACATCCACATTAATTTAAAACAAATTAAATCATCCTTGGAGATCAAATTAGTCAATAAAATAGGCTAGCCGCTGCAAGGAACTTTAACATTATCAAATGCATTTGTAACTAAAATGCAAGCAACATGCTTTTATAACATACTTTCTGTTGTTGAGGGAAATTTCTCATTTTGATCTTATTTAATATCCTGGGTCCATTGCCAGTATGAAATGCAATGCACCGTTTTCCATCAGTTCTGGATCTGAGACATGTGTAGAAAAACAATGGTCCCCAAAATAAACAGGAGAGAATGCGAAAGTGTAGAAAAGCGATACCTTTGGAGCTCCTAAGAGATTTGAGAACGGTCTTATAACCGAGGGTGTATTTACCGCTCTTCATGACAAGAGCGAGCCTGTTGTTGATGCTCTCATGGGTCTTCTTCTGCATTTGTTCAAAAAGATAAACAGAACAGAAACCCATTAAAATCGAATTGGAATTGAAAACCCTAAATCTGAAAGCTAGTGAAACATGAACAAATCAATAATGCTAGTTTCAGAGAGAGGGAGAGAGAGCTTACGGTTTTCTTGGCGGCAACCATTGTTGCGAAGAGGAACCCTAGACGGAAGACGGATGACGACGGCGAGTGAGACTGCCACTAGGGTTTAGTTTGCACTGTCTTTGTTTCGTTAGATATAGTGCACTTAGTTTCCCACATTGGGCTGGGCCTTTTTGTTCCTCCGGGCCTCAGTATCAGTTTTTATAATTTCATATTTTATTATTCTATATCCTAAAAAAGTAATATTTATTCTTTGACATGATGAATTATGTTTTGTTTTTATTAAATAATAATTTTTATTTATTTTTAAAAGTTAAAAAATTAACATAAAATTATAGTTTAAATGAAAATTAAAAATAAAATTACAGTTTAAATTATAATTTTTGTGTCTGTAAAAATTATTTAAAGTCAAGTATGATCATTATTTTAACCAAAACTAAAGTCTTCTTATAAATATTTAACATAGTAGTTAAGACTCGATTTTAATATTACTTGTTAAGCTTGAAAAATCCTTGTGTTAGTTGAATTGTAATACATAAATATGATTTTGACAATTTAAATTATTTATATGATCATACTTTTTATGTATTATCAAGATAAATATACGATTCAAATGAAAAAAAAAAGTTAAAAATGATAAAATAGATATTTTCTATGCAATTAAGACATGAAATATATTTTTTAACTAGCATAACATTTATTTTAAATTTAACCAACATATGTAATTATACAAAAAAAAAATCTAAAATTAATATTTTTCTAAAATCAACATATGAAATAAATCATGTTGAAAGGAAAAGACTCACCTTGAACACACTTATGATCACCGATGAAGATTTAGTCCCTGTATTTGAGAGGTCTACTTTGTACCAAAATTATGGTTGACAAAAAAAAGTGTTTGACCATACATTTTTTCTTTATATTGATTGTACAAATGTAATAAAACTATTAAAAAAAGGATTCCTAGAAGTACAATCTATCACTCATTTTATTTATCAAAATTATAAAAAAAAAATCGTGTGACTTAACTGATAATATTGACTTATTTTTAAAAATTAAAGTGACAATAAATAAATAAGTTTAGATATTAAAGTGGCAGGATAGTGAGTTATTTTAAATTTGTTACTTCTAGGAGAATAAGTGATAAGTGAAAACACCTCATACAGGCATACTTTTGAAGACCACCAATTTGGGTCTTCACCCATACTAATAAAAAAGAGATGTACAAATAGCAATCGTGACCTTTTTGACAGCGAAACAGTGTGTTGAAGTAAGGCTCAAATAGAACAACCCAAGGAACTCGCATCACATCCCTTGGTGCTGTGAAGAGAAGAGACGAAGCAGAAACCATGGAGAATGTGGAATTCGATGCTTCGGAGATTGAGTACGTTAGTTACGGTGGCGAGCATCACCTCCCTCTGGTAATGAACCTGGTGGACCAAGAACTCAGCGAACCTTATTCCATTTTCACGTACCGTTACTTCGTCTATCTCTGGCCTCAGCTTTCTTTCCTGGTTCCTTATCTTTCACTTTTTCATCTAATTCTCGTTTTCCCTACTTGTATTTCATTAAAGATTTGTGATTTTTTTATATAATTTCCCTATTGGTTTTAGGCGTTCCACAAGGGTCAATGCGTGGGCACCGTGGTATGTAAGATGGGGGAACACCGTAACACTTTCAGAGGCTACATTGCCATGCTGGTTGTCATCAAGCCCTACAGAGGAAGAGGCATTGGTAATTCCCATATTTTTGGGAAAAGAAGTATCTAAACTTTTAATGTGCGTGTATTTGGTTTTACTTATTTTTGTCAACTTCCTGGAAGGGCTTTTGAGAATAAGCACTTCTCAATCATGCACCAAATTTTAGCGAATTTAGTTGTTAATTTCCTGTTTTGTGATGTTATTATTAGATATTCTAACAAGTAACAAAGGGTTGGTGCTATGCTGCCAAATGCTAAAAATGTTTGGGTTTTGACTTTTCCTTAATTTTTTCTTCAGCTACGGAGCTTGTTACTAGGTCTATCAAGGTGATGATGGAATCAGGTTGCGAAGAGGTATGTATGCATATTTATTTAACCATGTGTGGTTGTATTGCAGTGTTATGTAGTTTAAGAATGTGGGAAGGAGTGAAGGTCGAGAGAAATAGATAATTAAGCTTTGAGTTTCCTTGTTGGTGGGTATGAAAAACTGACAACTGAATATGTGAATTTCACCGTGCTTCGTCTTAAACAATAAAAGTTCAGTAGACCGGGACTTGGGAATGATTGTTATGTATTTATCATATGACTCATGTGCTTTTATACGATCATTGCATCTTAGTTAAAATGCTTTAGGTGTACTGAACTACTGATCCAATAATTACTACCCGGTAGATGGGATGAAAATGGTAAACTCCCAGATATGATTGACACATTTATTCCTTTACCTGCGGAGCAGAGAATTAGTTTTTGCAATTTCATTGTCTATCACTCCCTTTTCTTCATTTCCTTTTCATTTGTTTTACCTTTAACTTTAATCTTGTGAATATAGAACGTAAAATCTGGATAATATTCAGCTTAAAGGAATGGAGCACGGATCCTTATGGTGTATATCAATCTCTGATGAACTAGAGAACAGAACCCCAAAATGCCATATAGGATATTGCACTCTCATCCTCAGGCCAAAGGCCACCTTCACTACCCACAATGCTCAACCCCTCACATTCCAGCCCCTCCCCTATATGATTTCCCTCATCATTACTCTTATGATTCTCCAATTTTCTCCTCCCAATTTCCTTTTGCCAGCTGTGTTTTCTGTTGAGCATTTCCCTCTTCCAACCGATTTCTCCACTCCTTCTCTTCCTTCTTTCATCAAATTCCATCTTGGCCCCCTTTTTCTCGTCTTCTTTGACACACCTAAAGGCCCATTTTTCCATTTCTTCCCCTTCCTTGTGTATACGCAGGTCAATGGCTCACAATCTTACTGTCAGCCTGGTTTTATGTCCTTTATCTATTAGTTGCATTATGATATATCATTGCAAATAGAGAAAATGTAGAAACTGATAGGAAATTGAAATTGGTACCAAGAGTTCATGTGTGATTATTGTTTAACTTTGCTGACTTGGATGTTGTTTTACATGAGAAAACAAGATATGGGCACTGATATAGAGCAGTACATGCCCATAATTTGAATGTATATTAGAATATCAAAATCCTTTTCCTCCTTGCAGTTTTCTCCATGCAGGCATGCACCTCTTTAAATAATAGTATATGGCTCAAAGACAAGACTAAACTATTTGCTGATTTAATGTGTGTAAATATTTAGTTGAGAAGAAAGATTCAAAGTACAGGTTTACTAAATTCTACCTATATGCAAATGGAAAGATGTTTGTTGTAACTTCTGTTTCTAAATTCTACCTATATAGCAGTGAGAACAGGTCCATGTTATGGAACTGTGCCCTGCATTTTCTGATTCTACAATCTTCATTAACTAAACCTGGATTATTATAGTGTCTGTGCCTCTTTTTTGTTTCCCTCTGAAACTTCAGTTCTGTTCTTGTTTTCTGCTCTCTTCTATTTTGTTTGGTAAAAGCACTCTTGGGAGTGGCACATTTTTCCTTATTGAGTGCCAACAGCTAGCTAGGAGATTAATTCATTTTGAAGTAACTAATCAATCCTTCTGCTATGGTGCCATGAAAGATTTTGATTCATTTCATTTAGTGAAAAGACTAGTATAAATTTGTGCATGTAGCTTAAGCCTAAATTGTTTAGAATTTGGCTTTAGAGACCAAACTTAATTGTTATTTATTTGTATAGGTTACATTAGAAGCGGAAGTGACAAATAAAGGAGCACTGGCACTGTATGGTCGCCTTGGCTTTATTAGGGCCAAGCGGCTCTTTCACTACTATTTGAATGGAGTTGATGCTTTCCGTCTGAAACTTTTATTTCCGCGCTCAGAGTTGCACCCTTCTCTGCCTATGATGGCAGATAAATACGAGAGCCACATGCAAAGTGATCATGGTGATGCACCATTTAAAGAATGATTTGGTTCTGTATTTTGAGGAAACACCTTGGGCATATTGCTGTTGTATTAATCACGCATATCAATTATTGTATAATTTTTTGCAGAATAACTCCTTTATGTGAAATGACTATCTATATAGAAAAAACATTAGATGCTTTAGGATCAATGTTAAGCTTTTTTTTGGGATGAAAAGTCAAATGACTTGTATCAATACGAGAAGGTCGTGTTCAAATTTTGAATACAACTTGTTCAATATTTATTGAGATAAATAAGCATAAATTTTGAACCGTGTATACTATGTACGTAACGTAAGAGAGGATTTATTTCCTGATGTCTTAATTAAGTTTGCTGCAATCTTCAAGACTTGTAGGTTCAAGTAATGAGTTAATTATGTTCTCAGTGGCCATTTTATTTGTACTCCAGTTGCTGAATGCATATTTGCTAGAATTTTCTGTTTATTCCCAACTTTGGAGAAGCAAGTCATCCTTTTTAATTGAAGTTCATCGGTTCCTTGTTACGCACTAAAATATTTTATGGGTAGTTTTAGGATATTAAACTGCACTCTTTCTCTCGAAACTTTGAAGTAATACCATTCATAAACAACTCTAGAACCTGAACTCTAGAGTACAAACCATAATTTTTAAAATGTTTAATTGCTATCATTTGTTTTTAAACGAAAAAAGTGATTCATAACGACTTTAAACTTGTTAATTTTGGCCTTTCTCATGGTGTTGGTTGGTTGAGTTGTGACATAACACAACCAAACTTACTGATTTCTTTGGTTAAATAATCTAGTGCGTATTGAATAAATATTTTATTATTTATGTATTTATGTATGAATTATTTCTATAATTAAATAGAAATTATAATAATAAAAATATAGGGAAGTAAGTTGGGAAATACTATAATAATTTTTAAGGCCTTGTCTAACTTGTTTGAGGGCCAAACCTAAAGCCTACTTATGCTGTCTAACATGTTTCAAGGCTTTATGACAATGATACCACTTTGTTTCTACAAGTTCTTAAAATAAACCTAACCCATAATGCTACCCTTAAACAACCATCATTTATACCAAAAATCATACCACAAAAGTGGTATGTCAGATGCACTTGATTGGGAGTGAGCGAATGGGACAAATTTATCTTTATTCATGTTTGATCTGAAATTTTGATTGATCATGTAAAATAGAACTAATCCGAACAAGACTCAAAATATATGAGAAGAAATATGTCAATCCGACATTTTAACATAATATACCAATATTAATATTAAATATAGTTAAATCATAAAATAAAAAATATAAACTTAAATTAAGATATTTTAATATCATTCTAAATACAATAGCATATTACACAAAAATATTATTTATTGAGTAAAAGTTTATTATTAATACATAATTATAAAAAAGTATATTTCTAAAAAGATTTAGGGTACACTAAATCAAGTTGGGATGGATTTAATAAGCATAATCCAAACTTGGCCTGAGATATTTCACGACGGAGTTTACGGTACAAGACCAAAACATGTCTCGTACCGTACGTGAGGAATTACAACCGTTGGATCATGTTATTTTTATTTTTTTCTTTTTTTTTCCCACCATTTACCAATTTGTCCTTCTTCCTCCCTTCCCTCTCCGACCCAGCTCCGGTGACAAATCCAGCTTCCATCCCTTCATCTTCCTCTGCCGCCTCCCCTCCCTCTCCTCGGCGTCATGTTCACCCTCCCAGAAAAATCCAAGCGCATCGTGCACCTCCCATCGTGAGCAAGTGAAGAAAACCCACCGTGAATCTCCATCTCCATCCTTCTCTTTCACGTCCCTTGTCTCCATCTCCGTCGGAAGAAGCTCGTTGACGAGGTTCCCAAACACAGGAGCAACGTCGAATCCCTAAAGCCCATTCCTTTCACTCCCGCGAAAACCCTTGATTTCGAGAAGCACTAGAGCCTCTTGCAGTGACTCGGACTTTGTACATGTCGAGTTCAATTCGGAGCTCCGCGACGATCTCATCGCGAGCTACGTCCCCACCAATCGGTGCGTCTACGTCAATGGGGTTAGTATCATTGTGAACCATGCCGATCTCGACTGCACCTGAAGTTGCCGGTGAAGAAGATTGGTGGCACTGCCACTGTGGATTCGTTAGACTCGACGAAGAAGAGAGAACGGGGGTGCGGTGAGATGGGAGTTGCGGTGCGGTGTCGGAACGTGGAGAGAGAAGAGTGAAGGGTAAAAAGGAAAGATAATCAAAGAAAAATTAAAAATATATCAACCTTAATTATGATGAAAATTAAAATACATCCAACAAGTTATAGTTCCTCACGCACGATCCAAAACATGTTTTGGTCTCATATAGTATACTCCGTCAATTTCACACTATAACATAACAACTAAAAAAACCATCTATGAGGAATAATAAAAAAAGATAAAAAAGTTGTTGGTAGGTGGCAGTGGCACGTCGGAACTCCAAATACGTAAAGCCATATACACTATGGAACTTTCTATATGAAGCATGCGCCATGCGTCATGCGACATGATTTGCTTTGCGAAAAACGGGTGTAACAATGGACGAAAATTTTATCTGGTTATAATTTAAATTTCAATGTCCTCTCCCGTACTTCTTCTCATCGTAAACAGTAATTGATTAAGGAGGCATGCAAAAGGAACAGGTCGAAAGATACTTCAATCAATTCTCACTATTTTTTCTTTTCTTTTCCACCTCTCGCTCCTTTAATTAATCGAAACAGACTCAGTTCCGTCTAATGAACGACTCATCCTTCCTAATATATTATTGGTATTTGCAGACCTTTGTTCAATGCGAACGATAACTTTCCACACCTTTTCTTTCAAAAAGAGGGAAAACAGCCACTGTGAATTTATTAGAGAGAAATGATATCTAGGTTGTGGCGATGCACCTAAAAGTGAATTCAATGATTTTACACTAAATGTTTTTTTTCTTCTTTTTTTTAGACATCTTCGATAATACTATTTGAGTAAGATAGAATTATTATAAAATAAAGTAAAGATAATTCTATTTCACATCACTTTGATCCACTTATTTTGATGATAACTTTTCAACAATTTACAAGTTTAAAGATTAAAAAATAAATACAAAGTAAAGAATCTAATGAAAATAATAATAATAATTTAATAACTTCTAAATAAACATTATCAAACAATTAAAAAACATACAATTTAGTTTAATAATTAAAAACATGACACGATGTACTTTCCAACAAAAAGTTATCCATATCCATAATTAAATTGGAAATTAAATGTGGGATCCATGTCTTGCGCACGCTTAAATAAACATAGATTAATCCCTGACTCAATATTCTACAGCAAAATTGACAGATGCATATACTAATTAACTAGCTAGTCAAGCTTTAAAATTGCTTTGCCCCTAAATTGCCGCCACCGTTACATACCTCAAAAATCTTACTATTTTGAGAAAAGGAAAATTGTGGACGACTAATTAATGCCCATGCATGCATATGCTGTCAATATTGCAGTTACAACATTGTGATTACAAATTAATTAAGACTTGAAAAACTTTAATGTTACGGTTGGAAATCACACAGATCAATAGTACCTTGCTAGTGGTTTGAGTGATCATGTCCTTGTTGATCATATTGTTGTTGCTGGTTGTAGAAGTAGGATGAGGTTGAAGAGGTTGAAGAAAAAGTGCTAGAGAATTGAGAATTGAAGGGTGGTTGCTGTTGTTGTTCTTGATTGAAAAGATGGGATGTGTAATAAGGGAACTGTGCATCATCACTTGAAAGAATCTGTGCATATTGATACAGATTTGGGAAAACTTGGTGGCCATGTTGATCATGTGTGGACAATGAAGGAGGAGCAACAACATCAACAGAAGAAACAGACCCAGTGGCACTACTAGTGGTGGAAGTTGCATGGTAGGGAAAAACATTTGTGTTTGATGAACGTTGTTGGTGTTGTTGCATATAGGGAACATCTTGATGAACTCTTTCAGGGAAATTGAGCTTAGCTTTTGTGCCTTTGAACTTGAGTGCTGCTTTGTCATATGCAAGGGCTGCATCCTCAGCTGTTTCAAAGGTTCCTAGCCACACTCTGGCTGCTTTTTTTGGGTCACGGATTTCTGCTGCCCATTTCCCCCATGGTCTCTGCCTCACTCCTCTGTAGTGTTGCTTCTTTGTGACCTCTACACAAACACATGCAAATCAATAAGAGATTGGTTCTTTCAATTTAATGTGCTTTCTACATAAGCATATTTTTATGTGTAAATTTTACAATAAATTCTACTTAATTAAGTTAGACTGTCTTCATTGTCTAAATATAGATAGAAAGCCATTGTTGGTCATCATGGTATAACATCTTAAAAATTAGTACAATAACAAAATATATGATATATGAGATAGTATTAATTGGTGTCTAAAGATGTATTAACTCCTTATGTCATGGTAAGAAGAACAGCTAGTTTATTAAGATTACCTTAGTAGTGGGAAGGTTTGAATAATTTACATGGTATTTGAATTCAAATCCTATCAGTCTGTAATCAAATTTATTAAGTTATTATTTATTTCTACAAGACTGACTCTGAGAACAGTACAGAACATGCAATTATAAATGTGGGGTATGCCATCCAGAAAATGGATCCATCTCAAAACACGAGTGGTTATAATAATGTAATTGACTATAGAGAAATGAAAGTGCTAGTGTCCAAACTAAAATAAAGGAGATCATATCGAATGTAAAATGTAAAAACCGATTTAACAAAGTTTATAGATAGGTGCAGATTTTTTGTCCAAAAAAAAAAAGTATGTACAGATTTTATGTTTTCCTAGTGCGTAAAACCATGGTCGTCAAACTTGCAGTTAACTGATACACTCTTACAATTTCATGATTTTACGTAAATAAAATGAGTTTGACAACCTTACATTTACTTATATATATCCTCGCTATGCTACTGAGCTACATAATTAACATAAAAAATTATACATGTTTATATATATATTGGTCACCGCATGAGAAATTAAACTATAGACTAATATATTATAAATAATAATTCCCAAATTCATGCCCCATGCATCATGCATACAAAGTACAAAAATGATCATAGGACATTTATTGGACTGCATTTACCACTGTAAAAAGAGAGTATTAACGAGAATGTGAGGGAGTAAATAATGCGATGGGAGTAACAGATAAATAAATTAGGGATAGCATGCATGTAAATATAAAAAAATATGGTGTATTATGTAGAAAAATATGTGACATATGCAGCTGGAGAATAGGAGAAGTACATATATTTTATTCTGTTACGTGAAGAAATTCTCATGTTTTAGCTCCCCTTGATGTTGGGCATTGGTCAAAGATGAGAAATGCATAGATAAGAAGAAAGAAGAAATGTCACGACAACTTGAATATAAGACAGACGCATGCATTGAATTTCTTTATTTACCTAGTTGTCCTCATGCAACTTATACTAATATTGACATTCTTTGGTTTTGATTTTTCCTAAACAAGATGTGATGAGAGACAAAAAAAATCATATTTTATTTCAGTGAAAAGTGACTAGCTTGACTTAATTATAATTCTTTTAAAACATTTCTTTTCTGAAAATAGCTTATTTTTTCTTTCCTGACATTATATTTCGTATGAGATAAATTTTGTGCATCATTTACGTGGTACTATGTGGATCATCCAATATATGACGTTATATTTATATGCAGACGCAGGGATCAAAATAAAGGAAAATTAAATATGTGTTATATGTTCTTTCTTACTTGAAATTATGTGACTTATATCTTATTTATTAATTCCTTTTTATTTAAACGAGTTCTGATTTTTAAGGTTAATTTTTGGCTATACGAATCTCAATGTTATTTATAGGAAAATTTGAACTTCAATTATTAACTTTGAAATGTTAGAAAATGAGACGGAGATTTTAATTAATAAAATCTCGAGTATTTTTTGCAGAAATAAAATCTCAAAGTTGATAGGTTTTGTTAATTTAAAATTATATATTCTTAAAAAATTTAAACTAATAATTTATATTTACAATCAGCTACTAATAATACTAGCTAGCAGTCATATATATAAAGACTCATCCTAATTATTCAATACTATAAAAAAATTATTTACATTAAAATATAATAATTTTTCAAAATTCACGAGAGAAAAACAGTGTAATTTTTTGGGGATAAAAATAGTGTAATTTGAGTAACTTTGAAAAAACATGTATTTTACCTTATATTTATTGACAATAAAGATCATAGATCGTTGTTTGTGGCTTGGAGTCTAGGACATTTTCATAAATTTATGAACGTATTAATTGTTTGAATTTAACAAGGAATGATGGATCAGAATACAACAAGAATGAGGTATCTCAAATTCAGAAAAACAATGGCTTATGTTTTTTTGTTTTTATTTTTTTTCATCGAAAACAAATTGATTCTATATACGATGACATCCACGCATCCACCATTTCCATTAATTGGAATTTAAAGATACAGAAATTAAAGTGTTTCTTTTTTAGAAAACTAAACAATGAGGGATTCTCATTATATATAACATACAAATTTTATCAATTTTTGGAAATTAAGCATGCTAATTAATAACTAATTAAGTAATTAGATATAAATGATTAATATATGAAAATTAAAATTGAATTATTGGGTAGTATTAAACTTTACTTACCTTTGATCAAATTTTGAATTAATCAAGGTTTCTTTCTATGATGAAAGGAGAGTAAACACAAAAAAAAGGAAGAAAAAAAAAACATGCTAAATTAAAATAAATTAAGATGGCTAGCAAACCTTGATCTGGAGGAGGTTGAGATGGGTATGGTTGAGGTTCATCTTTGACCACGGAAGTTGAGAAAGGAAAGGAGGTTGATTGTGGCATGTTTGGGTTCCGATTGGTAGTTCCCATAACTTGAGCAAGAGCAGAAACCATTTCAGACATGTCAGTTTCTGAAGACCAAGATGCATAATTATTATAAGCATCAAACTCTTCTATTGTCTCCTCTTTCTCCTCTGATGCTTGTGAAGATAGTGGAAGCTTGCCATATAGCCTTCTTGGATCCACTTTTACGTTTGCTGCTCTATACTCTTTATGTTATGAAATGTGATCTTGTTGTGGTCATGTCAGTGTTGCTATATAACCCATTTATACCATGTAAATTTAAGGGCTGAGAAACCAAGCTAAAAGTAAATGTTAAGCTGTTATTCTTATATATATTAATTCAAGTTGTCAGGTTTGGAGGATTTAAAGTAGAATTTTGAATTCAAATTTATTATAAAATAAATATGATTAGAAGAAAATATTTCATTTAGAGTATCAATCAAAGTTTTTATAAAAATTAATTATTAATAAAATTGATAAATACTTTGTATTAATAATACATAATTACTCAAAAATATTAATTTAAGTTTTCTTTTTGTTTTTTTCTTCCTCTCTTTCAACGTTTTTTCCCTTCATAATTAACTATGATCGACTCATTTGAATTTTTATTTAAAGTGGTTCCATACACACTCAGCATGTAGTAAAGTCTTCTTATTTTGTTAAAATACCTATTTAATTTTTTATTTCTCTCTTAATGTTAACGGCATTAGGAATGAGTGCAAGCTTACCGTATAGTTAGGAATTTATATATTTTTAAGTGAAAAAGAGGGAAAATTACAACTGGAATGTTCACTTTACGGTAGTATGTATATAATTGACATTCCTTTACAGCTCTCACATCTCATCAATTGCTAGACGAAGTCCATATCTCTTGCCATATTCTTCTACAACAATTGTCTTTGGAACAAGTGGCTTCATAACGTTTAAAGAATAATGACAGTGACACGATTATAAGTGGCTAAAAGAAAGACACATCTCTTTAATTATTATAGGTTATTTTTCTTTTTAATAAATTATAAAAAATTTCAACACCTTCAATGATGTGTGGGAATAGTACGTCTTTGAGGGTGTTTTTCCTTTGAGAAATTTCAGCACCTTTTTGGTAAAAACAAAATTTGATAAATAATCCGTGTATTTGGGATAGCTGTGAAATTTTATATTTTATAAATTAAAAAAAAAAGTGTTTTCATTGACGTTTATTTTGGCCATATGCCTACCTGATATATATGATCTTTACATACATATCCATTTATATATGCATGATATAGACTTGACACACACTCCCTTACATATATATACATATCAATTTTAATTAAATAATTAGAAGTTTGTCAATGACGTTTGCTGACAATACCAGTCACCATTCATAGACTTAGGTACGTTGGTAAGGCAATCTTCACACACACTGGCGTGGTTTCTCAATGGATATACAACCAGCTAGAATCAAATTTCTTTGAATGTTGATAATTGTTTGTCTCCTAATAGTGCAGCGTGACTTAAGAATTATTTGCTTAATTTCAACTTTCAAGGATTGATCATTTCAACTCACTTGTCTATATCCATTATAATTCCATTAATAAGTTTAATTTCATCATTTCAATATTAATCCACAAAGTTGAGTCGTAGATGAAAGGCACGCATGCACCACCCTAAGTTTTAATTTGTACGCCGCAGGCATGCATATATTGTACCATTGTCCTCATTCGTCCCTGATTGAATTCACGCATGATCTTTGGTCCTTCCATCACATGCAATATAATCTTATTTCAGTGTCATCCCATGATTGATTTCCTATCTTTATATATATGTACGATATTCATTCATTTCATTTTCATCAAATCCTAAAACAATCTGAGCCATGTTTTGTGACAGCTGTTTCTTTCATTCAAATAGTAAGTGGAAAAATAAAACAGAAAAGAGAGATAAGTACAAGTGAGGAAATGTGGTTAATATAATAGCTAGCTAGTGTGGTTTTCTTAAAGAAGAAAAAGATGTGTTATCAATCCAACTATATTTGACAAGCTTAAGTTATATATATATTCATAAATAATTTTATATATTATATTTAAATATGTCTCTTTATACAAGAAAATTTTACTTACAACGTAGGCAATACACAAATTTATCTTCTTGCAATAAATGTTTTTTAATTAAAAATGAAAAGGATCAATTAAACACTAGATTATTTGGTTATAAAGACAAATATTTCATCAAACAAAAAACAATCATGAAAAGTTAAATTATTTAAAAAAAAAAGTGCAAATAATTTTTTTTTATATTTTAACAAAACCAGTGCTTTGTATAATATTATAATATTAATGGCTTGGTTTATGATTAATGAATTATGAAGATTATTATGTAATTATATATCATATCTTATGTGGTAATATACAAAATATTATTTGATATAATTGTATATCATACCTCAGTTATACATATAAATATATTTAATTACTGCTGGCATAGAAAAAAAAAACCTCAGTTATATTATATATCAAACTAAATCATATATCTACGTATGAATTGTTAGATATATATTATAAATTTACTCAGAAGCAACAAAAAAAAAAAACGAAGCAAAAAAGATATTATATATTTACTAGTAACCTCATATGTGTGATTTCAAATTTTGATCGAGTATGTAGTTATAATAAATATTCATGAGAAAATTCACTATAATTAATTCTATCACCTCAAACAACATTGCATCGTTGAAAGATATTTGTGATTTTTACAGCTAACAAAATAATACGTCAGTTTACTAGAACTAGAGTTTAACTAATGATGAAATTTTGCCGTAGGTAATTTGCATTGTGTTAGTTCAAAATTTTAGGGTTGGAATTTGCGGTGAACGTTCTAGGACCTTTGTTGTTGGAATAAAATCCGGTTTGAATCTTATCACTTGACACAGGCTGACATATATTTGTTTTGTGTGTTCTGTGGCTAGTATTTGGGTGCTTTATGGGGGAGTCTTTACCACCTACAGTCTACAGATACCGCTACGCTACCTACTTGGCTAGCCATCTCTAAGAGTCAACTGTGTCAGTACCTTAAGAAATTAATATGAATTACTAACCTTTACAAGAAAATAAATAACAAATTATAAAAGATTTAGTGTGATTTATTTAATGTTAGAGAATTGATTTTAGATTTAAAATTAATTATATTTTTTTATATGTTTGATTTTAAGTTGTCTAATGAGTTAAAATAATTTAAATAACTTTTATATTAAATTAAAAATTTTATTTATAATTTGATTTTATAATAAAATATTTAAAAATAATAAATTACATTACTTTTAAATCAATTTTAACAAAAATCAATTTTATTCCAAATCAATTTTATCAATACTTATTCAAACATGCACTTAAATATTCATAAAAAATAACATTTCAATTAAAATTGTAAATTTAACTTTAACAAATAAATATTATTCCTACAACAAATTCTTATACAAAAATATACACAATACTTTTTTTCCTCTATCTATCACCTGTATTTATTTCATGCTTCTCTCTCTCCCTCTTTTATTTTTAGAAAAATATACACAAAATATTATATAAATTTTCTCCTTAACATATGTATGTGGAGGGGGGTTTATGCCCCAAATAAAAATGAAGTTAAACAAACATCATTTTCATTAGAAGTAAGCTAGACAATCCAGTAATGTTGTGGATTTATAACTGTATATGGTGCAGTTCGTTTTCAATCCAAATCCAACTACATATGATGGTGCAATTGGTTTCTAATTCTAACACTAGCATCGATCCAAACCGAACCAACATCCCTATAGCTTAATGGGTCACATCCTCAGTGAGTAATCAGCACAAACTAGTACGTGAACTTTTCACTCTTAATCGTATCCCATATAATGATTGCTGATCTTACTTTAGTACTTTAGTTGAGACACAACCTATATATATATATATATATATATATATATATTGCTTTATGAGTAAATTAAAATAATGGAAGCAGATCGCGTAAGCGCGCACAAAAATTAGACGGTGATTACATGTTTTTCAAGTAACATTCAATGAACGAATTTGTGAAGGGCACATCAAACTAATAAGAAATCCAGGAATAAAGCAAAACAAGTTTGATGACAAAAAGAAAAGATTTGAAAGAAGAGAAAAAAAAAAGGTGTCGGCGTGAGTGATGATTGATTGATATTGATCCAAAATAGCATAACATGTGAGCCGCAAAGCAAAGGGGCAAGTTGCATAGGATACAGATATGTAGCGGTTGGAACCCCTGCAGTGTACAATTTTTTAGAAGAAAAAAAAAGTGAGAGAAAAAAATAATAAAATAAAATATTTAATTTTTTTTCAAAAAATAAAAAATACAATAAAAAAACAAAAAAAAATGGGCAAAATAAAATACAACTCTAAACAGTTTATATAGATATAGATGATGCAATGTGCGCATGCAGTTGCATGTGAGCGTGGCGACAGGATTGTTCTTCCCTTTACCTTCCAATTTGCTAGCTCGCATGCTATGGCCGTCCTTTCATGTGCCGATTCACACCTTAATTATACATTTTATGTCCACATCACTCTCACATGCATGCTTCAAAGATCTCACACTACCACCAAAATTTTAAAAAATGTTAGTGTAGGAGACATGTTAGAAATATACATTCTAGTAGACTCTCTTAAATAAATATTCTTTTATTAATTAAAAATTATTAAAAATCATAAAATTTGATGAATCTGGTATCTTATTTTTTTATATGTAATTTTGATAAATTTTAACTAATACAAAAGTGTGCCCTAGAAAATTTTTGTTAAAAAAATGTGTTCCTATAACATTTCTTTTATTTGGATTTTTTACTTCTTCATAGAATTTTGAGGTAATCTCATGAGTCTCGATGAGTGATCACATATCCGGATCAATTCTATAACTTGATAAAATCAAAAATTCATATTAACTTTAATTATTGGTTTGGATTCAATTAAAAAATACAAATTTATTTTTTTCAATTCTAGTCTCAAATTTTGATTTTGAGAATACAAACTAATCTGGCCCATCTAATGACATAATATTTTTCACATATTATTCTTTAGATATTAGGGCTTTAGCCAAGCCCATTTAATTTTTTTCATAATTCACAGTTATGCACTCGATTCACACTTCACAATCAATTTATTTTAATAATAAATTTAATATATAACTCAACTCAAACCGATATGATCTTAGTCTGATTTAGTTTGGGTGAGAGACCCAAAATAAGAATACTTTTATCCAAACTTAATTACCAATCAAAATTAATCGATAAAGGTAAAAAAATATCACAAATTTGATCAAACCGACCCATTCTCCCTAAGACTAATAATCATACTTGAAAATTCTCACCCTTTATCAAGGATGTATTTTGTAGTATTAGTTACACAGTTTTTAACATATTTTGAATATTTTAGTATCAAATGAAGTTTTATGTCCGATTTAGAAATAAATAGTAGGTTTTAAGTCATTTTGTAAAAATGGATAAAAAGCTATATATGTGTTAGATTGAATTGTATTTTTTTATTTATTTATGTGCAATTTTGATCATTCTATGTTAACTGTCAGAATTTAGTCCTTATAAAATTTCAATTATTTCAATTAAGTCATTTTCCTAAATTTTATTTAATAATTAACCAGAATACATTTATATAAATCAATAAAAGAAATTCATACAATATTGAAATAAAAATATGTTCAGAAATAGTACTTATAATGTCAGTTTTTTGTTTTTGATTTCTACTATGTATTTTTTATTTATCAACATATATTCGTTAAAATAACTATCAACAATGTCAAATGTCTTAATTATATTTTTAATAATTATTAGACGAAATTTAATATAAAAGACTTGATTTTAGTTATTATAAATCAAGAAAAATAAATATAATAGTAATTAAATAATTAACATTATGTGTATATAAAAATATCATTAAATTTATACATTAAAAATATGTTAGTAACATTTTTTTCTTAACTATTTGGAAGCTATTTTTTCTGTAGCGATACGCCAATACTTGTCAGTTCAAACCTAGTTTGGCCCATTAGTTCTGACAGATCTATTTCGACCACTGATACTTTTTATTCTCATTTTAGATATGTAGGCTAGGTAGTGTCAAAAGAAGCTGCTGCTTTCTTTCTTCTTCCTTTTTTCCCCCCGAAAATTTTAGATTCTGTTGCCAACAATTCCTCACTTGATAGACACCCAATTTTAGCAGTAGCTAAGAAATTGTATGAAGGGGAAATATTGGGGCTGATTTTTTAAAAAAATACAAATTAAATCAATATTTAGCAAAAGGGGGTAAATTGCCCAATATTTAGCAAAAGGGGACAATGGAACACGTCCAGCTGGGGCGTGTTTAAGGTCATGGCGCCACGTGGCAGGGAAAAATGGGGATTAGGGTTTTTGCGATTTTTCGTAAAATTACGGAAGGTCATAACTTTTGACCGGGACGTCCGATTGACGCGAAACCGGTGGGCACGCGCTCGAAATCGAGAGGAGAAGCCGCTGGCAAGTGCCCGAAGGGGACTTGCCCAAATTTTTTTCCCAAACGAGGCCTCTAAGTGCCTCAAAAATGCGATTTTGTCTTTCAACCTCCAAAAAATTGCTCGTTTTTTTATTTTTCATTTAATCGATTAGTGAATTGCATGCTTTTTTTATTTTTTCAATTAATTCATTCAATTTCGAGCGCTTTGACATAAAATACGCCTACATCGGACATTCCTATAAAAAATTACGATTGTTTAAAGAATTTGCTTGACGTATATATATGGGTAGAAGCAGGTCAGATCAGATGTCGTTAGGCCTGGCTTGGCTTGTTTTTTATTTTTTCAATTACTTCTTTCAATTTCGAGCGCTTTGACATAAAATACGCCTACATCGGACATTCCTATAAAATTTATGTATATTTAAAGAATTTGCTTGACGTATATATATGGGTAGAAACAGGTCAGATCAGATGTCGTTAGGCCTGACTTAAAAATGTAAAGCTTAGCCTACCCTATTTATCTATCATAGTTTTTTTTAGGTCTGACCTTTTTATTTAAATAGTTTTTTCAAAAAACTTTAACCTAGCCTTAAATAGGTCAGCCAAAAGCCCCTGATAGGTGGCCTAACCCATTTCCATCTCTACTTATATATGTAATTTGTCCTACCATCCAATACTACAAGAAACAACAAATATGCTTGCCGT
>PYAF01003543.1:2486008-2496651 GCA_007407185.1 Glycine tomentella
ACTTGGTTCCAAGACTAGAGCCCCAATATGTCTATTGTGAACCCTAACTCTAAACTCTCACCTAGGTTAGCTAAGTCTAGAAAAGAGATGAAAAGATTCAAGCAAAGTGTAATGAAATAGCATAGCATAAAGGAATAATCACATTCAATCCATTCCAAATGAAAGTTACATAGAGTATTTGCCCTAATTACAAGAGAAATTAACCAAACCTCACAGGGCTGGCCTTGGTACAACAAAAAGAAGCATGATGCAGATATGTACAAGGAAGAAGAGGAAGGGAAGAGGGAAGAGGGAAGAACCCTCTTCCCCTCACCCCCAAACCCTAGCAAAGGCTTCCAAGCTTTCTCAAACCCTTTTCCAAGTGATTTTCGTGCTTCAGAAGTGTGTCTTCAATGCTGAGGTTGAAGTATTTATAAGGTAGCTTGTGAAATCTTCATTTTGTCCTCATTATGCAGACTCTGCAGATTCCCACGCTTGGGGCGTGGGTTCCCACGCCTGGGGCGTGGACTTCCAGAGAAACTTGCAAAAAGAGTCATCTTCCCACGCTGGGGGCGTGGCTGCAGAACTAGCCTATGTACCCCCGATTGTACATAGGCTTTCTTTCTTCTCTGCATAATTCTCTGCTATTTCACCTGCTAAACATCAATCTAGACCAAAATACCTCATTGAAGCACATAAGTTACATTCATATCAAAAGGAAGCTCTTTATCATATAAAATGATGCATTTAACGATCTAATTAAGCTTGGAAAGCATCATGTGCTAGACACATATCAATGAACCTAATGATAGATCGAAAATAAGACAAATAAAAAGAAAGGGAAAAGAGAAGAAAAAGTGGAAATAAGACAAAAGAGAGGAAAAAATAAGCTAAAATAAAAGAGGAATGAAAGGAAGAGGGAAAAATTAAGAGGAAAAGAACTTAAAAAAAAAAAAAAGAAACGACGGGAACATAGAAATACTAATGAGTTTAACCCTCCACCAAGCTATATAACTTTCCTCCACTCCGTCCTAAGACATACCGTCCGCCAATCTATATCTCACTCCATTAGGTCTTGTTTAACTATCTTTCCCCAGGTAAGTTTCGGTCGATCTCTACTTCTCTTTGTGTTGAGCTCTTGGTAACAAGCTCTTGTTCTTACAGGAGCATCTAGTGGTCGTCTCATAACGTGCCCAAACTACCTCAATCTATGTTCTCTCATCTTTTCGCACACCGGTATCAGTGCTACCTTTCGTCGAATATCCTCATTTCTTATCTTATTCATCTTTCTATAACCACACATCCACTTAACATCCTCATTTCTGCTACCCCTATTTTATGCTCATATTATCTATGTGTTGGTCAGCATTCCGCTCCATATAACATTACCGGTCTTACAATTGTTCTATAGAATTTTCCTTTTACCTTAAGGGGAATTTTGCGGTCACACAAAAACCCTGATGCACTCCGCCATTTCATTTACCCTGCTCTGATTCTATGATTTACATCCTCATTAATGTCACCAACTTTTTGCAAAATTGATCCCAAGTATCTAAAAACAACTTTCTTGGGTACCTCTTGACTAAATAGATGCACTGTGTCTTAGTCACCTTCTCTTATCCGTGAAAACTCACACTTTATATACTCCGTCCTGCTCTTACTTATCGTGAATCCTTTAGAGTTCAATCATTTTTATATGATGAAAAAAAAACACTTCTATCTCTAGGAAAAAGTTATTATTACACTTTCTAATCTACTGCACTTTTTAACTTACCACGTTCATTGAATTCCATGAAGTGTCCATTGGAATTTACTTGACAGAATAATTGAATTGAATTGAATTGAGTTGAAAATAAATAAAACTCGATCTAACCGGGCCACTTCACCACTACTATTTAGTCTTACACAATAATTAATCTTTGCACTATAAAAAAAGTAAATATAAATGAGGAGATGATTACATTAAGTCTTTAGTAATATTTACCTTTTTCATCTCCTCTGGTTTGAAATAAAGAATTGAAATGTTGTATGCGGTCCAACTATGGTTCTTGTCATGAACGAGTTTCTTCACTGTAGTTATTTATACTATTGTGATTTTAGGAGGTAAGGGACATCCATACTCTAAATTAACCTATAAGAGGAAAACCTAAATAAAGTTAGTAAAGAAATTGACATATTTACCATGGTAAATAATAGAATAATAGAAAAATGTATATCCACAGAAAGTGATAATTATTAACATATCCAATAACAATAAATTTTTGAATTAATGGAGGTTGACTCTTATGCGGAAAAAATGTCTAACTTTGCACCCTAGGCAAGTAGACGAATGTCACATTATATCAACTAGCAATAACTTAATCGAGATCGGAAATGGTCGGCTCAATATTGCGTCATTGTTAACATCCAAAGAGAAGATCGATTGAGTCAAATCCTGTCATCGAGAAAGCTTCCAGCAAAAAATTGAAGCATAGTCATCCTATGTACATCTTTCTTCAGTCAATTGTAGTATTTCCATCCCATCAACGAAGTTAATCTGCTGAAACAGATGCACTGAGTTCTCAATATCTTGATATAAATTCTAAATTACAATGGAAAATGTCATGGACGAACTATTACAGGTTAGCATCGTGGTTTATGCTACAACTGTGATTGTTGTTCTATTTTTATGTCTACAGGGCAGAACATTACAAAAAAACTTGTATTTGGTAAATGTGTTCTTTTGCTATTAACTACCATATGGTCTAAAATGGTTGAAGTTGATTCTCAACATTAATAACTTTTTGTTCTCTTCATCTGTCATCCTAAGCAACATCTAAGTTTTCATTAACTGAACTATTTATTTCCTGCAAATCAATTTTGTTTGACAGGTTCTGGATTTCAACTTAATAGAAAGCTGCCATTCATTCTTATTTGTTGTGAATAGTATTTTTGTTATGCACTTGATCAACATGGTTAATTTGTTTGTGATCCTCTATGGTACACTAGTGTGGCTGTTTGGGTTGACCAGGTGGCACTATGATCCATCCTCATGTTGCTCTTTGTGCAAATCACCTGTGTTGCTAACAAATTAATTTCACAAAAATGTTGTATTGAATTAATGCTCATTGTTTCATCTTAGAATGGGCTGTTTAGTGGCAAAAAGTATATGGAATTTTCATCATGGCAATAGTTTGCTTGTGTTGCTATTTTCTTTCCTTCAAATTCTTCATGGGTTTGACAAATTCATTTTGCTTCCATGACAGATCATAATGAATAAATACATAAGGCTGAGGAGAAGGACCATTTACATAAACAAAAAGAATCAAGGAATACAAATGTAGCTGAAAAACATTAAGATGTTGAAGACATTAGTCTACAAAATAACAATGATCAAATAGAAAATGATAGAAGAAGTCCTATGTCGTCTGTGGAACATTCCATACACAAAGAGGGATAGGTATACATTGCGGAGTTGTGACACATTTCATTGGTAGAAAGAATAAGGTCTGGATGAGAGGGTTATCATGCACATCAGGTTTGATCGCATTTTGTCATTAAGGTTGGACAAATTGACTAGGCAAATATAATGCGCCATAGTGAATAATTTTAATTTAAGTTTTGAATGCAGTATTTGTCACAGTGAGATGACACAATATGTAAGACAAATTTTCTAGGTCTTTCATTAACCCTTTGTCATCGGTGGGGTAGTTATACAAACAGTAATACCTTGTCATGTATTTGATGCAGTGGAATGCCCTATCATTGAAAACATGTTTAATGATGAATGTTATTGAAACAAAAAACAATTGTATTTGTGACAAATAAGTTTTAAGTGTACTAACAAACACGGTTAGAGAAACAATTAATAATGACTATTTTTCTGGTATAATATGCTGTTTATGTGTGTTTCGATTTGTGATCATTTTATAAAATTACAAAATTTAAGAGGCTTTTAAGAGGGTTTTATGGTGAAACCATCTTAGAAGGGTGGCAATCTAAGACGGTTCTAACCTATAACCGTTTTAGAAGCCTTTAAAAAAATTTAACACTAATTCTAAGACGGTTTTGGATTAAAACTGTCTTAAAATGGTTTAAGATTGTTATAGGCTAAAACCGTCTTAGAAGACTTTTAATAAAATTTAACACTGGTTTTAAGACAATCAAAACCGTCTTAGAATGGTGATAATCTAAGACAATTCTAGCCTATAAAAGTCTTAAAAAAATTCAACACTGATTCTAAGACGATTTTCGGATAAAACCGTCTTAGAATGCTTTGATACAAAGACAATTAAATAATCGTCGTTGAAAGTTTTAACTTTTGACGATTGTATAACTGTCTTTGAATGAGACAAATAATTGATATAAAAAACTGTTGTTGTAGTAGTGATTCATGGTATATAGTAAAACTATTCTAGAAGACCACTTAATCCACTTTGTCCACTTAATTAAGAATATAGTAGGCGATAATATTTTTTTAAAGGGCCACTTTCTCTGTGAAAGCTAGCTGACTTGGCTTTAATCAACTTTTATCTTTTTAATTGATGGAATTCCTCCTCATGTCGTCAAACATAATATTAATTTGGATGGTTGTTTTTACTTAAATATAGTGTAACCTTATATGAGGACAGATTGGATGGGAACATAGCTGGCTTTTCTAAACTATAGGATATTCCTTGTAGCCAGTTATATATATATATATATATATATATATATATATATATATATATGACTTTTTTTTTGCTTATAAAAAAATATTCATGGTTAAAAATTTAAAATAAAAATATTTTTATTAGGAGATTAAAAATTATTGTTGCCCAAAATCTTTTTTACATTCTCCTATAATTAATACAATAAATATTTTTTTTAATTTTTCAACCAATAAATACCTAAAGACATCAATTAATTAGCAAGACCGATCTTTGTCATAATTTGTGGGGTACAAACTACGAAGTGTGTGAGATTTTTTTTTTTCCAATTCAAAAGCATAATATGTAATTTTGTTAAATGTAGATATTATAGTTGTTTTAATTTGACCCATCTGATTATGGTAATAAATTCATTAAATTGGGGGGTACAAAGTGTGTTGTGGGACTTTTTCTTTATTTTATTCGAAAGCAAAATATGTAATTTTGTTATTTAGTTGTAGATATTATAGGTTATTTAATTAGACTCGTGTTTTTTTTATGGAAAATACATTTATGATATATCATTCAGAATCAAAGATGGAATAAAAGAAGGGAACATAGTCAAAGACTTAGTTTACAAGTATAAAATGGTAAAGCCCTAATAAAAAATATGCTACATTTTGTAGAAGAACATGCCAGCTAGATATAGCAGTAGAAACATGATTGGTGTAGTCAACAACCATCTTACAATCGCTCTCGAAAATAACCTTTTGATAAGCCAACTGAGATACCCATTGAATATTGCTTGTAATAAAGCCATGCTCTCCGCTTCAGCTGGTGATGGAATGCCTTGGAACAAAGATGTTTTTGCCTTCAGAAACGTGCCATGCTCATCTCCGATGCAGATGCCAACACCAAAAGAGTTATCTTCTTTAAATATAGTTGCCTCCATATGTTGCATTTGATGTAATCAGCTTCTGGTGGCAGCCAACGAACTTCAGAAAAATGCAACAATATGTCCTGATGTTAAATTTTTTCATCATTTTATTATTAAGTTATAATATCTAAAAAATAATTTAATATTAAATATATTTTTAGATGATCAATTTGATATTAATTTATAATATTTAAAATCAGTTTGACAATAAATATACCAATATAATTATTGCACTTTTTAGATATTTAAAGACTAATTATAAAATTTGTTTTTTTAAGAATTAAATTGATATCGTATTACACTTTTAAGAACAAAAGTTACAAGTTATCCTTATTTCTATAATATTTGTATATTTTTATTATACTGCAAGGTTTTATTTTGTATACTACGTTTGGAATTCTGTTACCTCTAGTGTTTGGAGAATATTTACTCTAACCTAGATTTTTGTGACTTATAATATTAAAGTTTACCTAGTTCTAGCTGTATATGATATCAAGTATGAAGTATCAATTCTTGGGTTTGGAAATTTTCAACTATATGTATCAGTCAGCACTTTATACATCAGAGGCTTGCACCTAGCTGCTCTCAATCATGGAATGGAAATGTTAGCCTATAAATAGGTAATGGTAATTAAAATGAGTAAATTAACGAGGGAATGAACGAACCAATGTTATGATAATTGAAATATATCTTTCCATTAGGCAATATTAATGAAAGATCTATAGTATTATTTCGATCTGCTGTTATGATGGAGATGCTGAGTTTTGTGCTCTCAATCATGCCACTATTTTTGTTGTCGAATAAGAGCAGTGGAGACTGCATAACACTTTGGTTGATCAAATATATTAATATTAATTTCTTTTTTTGTTTTTCATTTCAAAGAATGGTCATCTATTTGTCAAGACAACATTTTTTTAATCCGAAATTGCAATGCCCAGAAATACATTCTTCCCCGAAACAATTTTGACTGCAGGTACCAATAAAAGCCAGTATACTATTTCAAAAAGTAAACTATGATTTTTTTTTTTTTGTCTTTACAAGAATTATGAATACAAAAGACTAAGCGACATAAAATAAGTACCATAATCTGAATCAACAGAATCAATCATACACACGAATTATGGGTTTTTCATAATTGGGACAATTGAAGATGTTCAATATATCCTCAGAGTTACATACTAAAATTCCTTTGCACACTGTCTTTAATTCTGGTAAATCGTACAGTCCCAATTTGGTTAACTTGGGAAGTGCAATGTCGGAACTATCTCCTGCAAATATCTCCTTCATTGAATCACAGAAAACTACATATATAGACTCCAGGTTTTGAAGTTGTGACACTAACCCTGCCGTCAGCAACTTCTCTATTCGATGGCATTCCTGGATACGAAATTCCTTGAGATGAGAAAACACCCCCCATTGTGTTAAACCAGCAACATCTTCCTTGCAGATGACACTTAAACTTGGCAAGCCATCAAGATCCAAAGATTTGAGGTTTTGGATATTAGTGCATAAGGAACAAGATACACAGAATAAACTCTCCAATTTTGTGCAATTTTGAATGTTAATGTCCTTTAAAGATAGAGAACCATTAGATGACACAGCAGCACAAAAGCATTCCCATTGATGATTGTCACTTACAGATAATGTCAAAAGGTCTCCTGGCAGTGAATAGGGCAATTCATTGCAATCTCCAAACTTGACACTTCTATGCTTGAATTCAACATACATAAGACCCTCGTCAAACATCAGTTCGCCAAATATTCCAAAATAGATAATATCGGTTTGAGGTCCATAACCACTATCCTGGATTTCTTGCATATATCGGTTGTAGTTATCTTGATCAAGAAAACTTCCTGCAAAACATTCAAGCATAATCATCCCTTTTACATCTTCTAATTTTATACCTGACCAACCGCGGAGATTCAGATATTGCATACTAGTCAAACCGGGCAGTACGCATCCTGGTATCAATTTCACAGTTGAATTCTCATTCTGGAACAGATCAAGCCATTTCAAGTTTATTAGATTTTGCAAGCCTTCCGGTACTCGGAGGATCGAATCACAACCTGAAATGTCCAATCTTGACAATGCTTGTAGATCTCCTAGTGGAGGTATATATTCCAATTTACAACATTCACGGAGCGCTAAAGAAGTAAGAGACCTCAACTTAGACAGGGAATTTGGCAAAGATGTTAACCCATGATTTTCAGATAGATCAAGTAATGTTAGAGCATTCATGTGTGTGAAAAAACACTCTGGAATATGACTGATGGAATTATGAGATAAGATGAAGGTGGACAAGCGTGGACAATTAGGTGACGTGCCCTCTGCGATTTCTTCTATCTCGTTACCCGCCAAAGAAATTCCCTCCAATTCAGCTGTCCATTCCCTCATGTGAGGCATCTCTGTCAAATTTTCATTACATTTTATCATGTAAGTGTGATTCTCGTTCAAGATATGGCACGCCATCTTCCTCACCAGACCATTCATTCGTAATTTATGTGGACCCAACAACAAAGAATGGTTTATGAGTTTGTCTACAATGACACGTCCCTCATCAAATATTTTCTGCAAACTCCTATTACCATTTAACAACCCACTCTCAACAAGCATCATAACCCATAGCTTTTTCCTAATATCATTAGGAAACAGTGCACACTGTAAGAAACATTTTTGCATGTCCTTTTCAATTAAATTGTCATAGCTACGTTTTAGTACGTCTAAGACTTCTTTTTCAATTTCCCATTGGTCAAGTTTATTTAATGCATGTCTCCACCAATGGATGTCATTTTTCCCTTTCATGGTTCGAGCCATCACACTGATTCCAAGTGGTAAACCATCACATTTCAGTACAACAGATCTTGCATACTCTAATACTTCACAAGAAACTCTTGCATGTGTTCCATGGTGTCCAAGTTTTAGCAAAAATAACTTTCAAGCTCCTCCTCCTCGTTCTTCTTCTTCTTCTTCTTCATCATTACCAAAGGGGAATATTGTTATGGAATTACGTGGTGGGCAGTCCATCTGTTGACACATGTTTCAAACGAGTTGTAATAATCAATTTAATGTCATTCACTTTAAGAGGAATCCCCACCTTTTGCAAATCAATATATTCCCAAACATCATCCAAAATAAGTAGTGTTTTTTCTCTTTTCTCCAACTCTGATGTTAAAATTGTTGCTCTAGTTATCTCATCACCGTAAAGCTTAACCTGTATTGTTTCTGCAATGTGATGTTGCAATTTGATAATGGTGAAATCATGGGAAACAGTGACCCAGAAGACATCCTTGAAAGTCCCCTTTCTTTTAATCTCATTCTTGATATGAATTGCTAGGAATGTTTTTCCAACTCCCCCCATTCCATCTATGCCAATAATGAAGAATTCCTCATCCTCCAGAAGATCCCACATCTTTTCAACATTAGTCTAGGGCACCTCATAATCCCAAAGCTGCTTTTCCAATAACCACTCGAACTCAGCTTGCAACATATAAGGCTCGAGCAATTTGTTAGTCGAGCCAGACTCATGCAGTGAGTTTTTTACATCAATAGCCATTTTTTTCAGGTCCTTTGGGTCATCCAACCAATCCTCAACTTGTCTATTGCTCTTTTTTCCCTGAAAATCCAGCCACTGTAATTGTCTATGAACCTTTTCTTCTTCCCTTGTTAGATCGGACAGCAACTTATTTATAATCAAAGCATCATCACCGTTGCTACCTCCGTTCACAGCTTCTACATCACCTGTATCATATATGAAAAATATATATTGGAATGTAATAAATTTATTTTTTCATGTCACGTTAACGGTAAGAAATAAAAATTGAACTTAGTTTAATATTTAGAGGAATGTTCAGCACAAATAGCTTTCTTGTGTGAAATAATAAAATTGATTATTGAGAATTAAAAACAAATCTATATATGTGGTATCACCTAAATAAAAAAATAAAATAAAAAAGCGCATCCGTGTGAAGAAGGAAAAGAACATGATGGAATTGGTGAGGGTTGGTGAGTAAGATTTAAGAACATATTGAAATGGCAACTAGAATGCGTACCTCCTGATAAAGCTGACAGTTGTGCATTGTTTTGAGGGTTAACTGAACCACCAACAATCATTTTGTTGTCTCCTTCAACGGCTTCAATGCAACAAGAGATATAGATAAAACAAAATACAGTCACCATTTTCAAACTTCAACAGAAAATCAATAAAAAATATGTCAAATAGTAACATACTACTACTATTAATACTAACTTAATATCTTAAAGATGATAGGGTACTTATAATAATGCTAACAATTAAGGAAAGTTTCATATGACAAATCTTTCTCTCTCGCACACACAAACAATAAAATTGAGGATTTTAAAATAAAAATCAAACTTTTTGTCACCTAAGAAATAAAAAAACACTAGGTACAGAGCAGGAAATGAACAAAACGAATTGGTGAGTAACCAGATTCATACCTTCTAATAGTTTCCGTATATGAGATCGTTTCAGAGAAGCATCTGGTGGAGGGAACCAACAACTGAACTTGGTTATCATGGAAAGGTTAAAGTTGATTGGAGCTTGTTCCAGAAAACGTTCCACATAGTGGAGCAAAAAGATGCCACAATCGTATGCATTTTGTTGCTGAGGCAGCTCAAGTGGCACGAATTGAAGATGTAAAAATTTAGAAGAAACATCATCCCTCTCATTGTTGTTGTGCCTCTCTTTCCGTTCTTCACATAGATAACTTTGGAAAACATTGTGGAGATCTTCATGAATTCCTTTTCGGGAATCCATGTGCAAGATGCAAGGTTCTTTGGGAGATATTCCTGAATTTCTTCATCTCTGTAGCATGTCATCACTTCAGCAGGATGACAAATGACAATCAAACTCCAATGAAGACTATAGTTTATGGGAATGAAGATATAATCCTTTTCAAAAAGATTCACTTTTCTTGTCCAATTGCTTACACGCTGAAATGCTGCTTTAGCATCACAAGCAATTGATGGATTATCTTTGCCTAAATCAACAAGCTTAGGAAAGAAAAAGCAATTGAAAAAGTGAAACCTGTCCTGTTTATCAGTTGGGAGTTTATTTTTCAAATACTTGATATAAAAGTCAATGATATTATCATTAATGCATT
>PYAF01003543.1:2496751-2509128 GCA_007407185.1 Glycine tomentella
TTCACTTTTCTTGTCCAATTGCTTACACGCTGAAATGCTGCTTTAGCATCACAAGCAATTGATGGATTATCTTTGCCTAAATCAACAAGCTTAGGAAAGAAAAAGCAATTGAAAAAGTGAAACCTGTCCTGTTTATCAGTTGGGAGTTTATTTTTCAAATACTTGATATAAAAGTCAATGATATTATCATTAATGCATTTCTCAGGCTGTAAAAGCTCAATATCTGTCTTTCTAATACAAACAGCATCAGGGTCCCCCTTTGGATAAAAAAACGCCCTTTCTATGTCCTTGCTTTCAAATGCAGCAGAATCGTGCTCCACTATCTGATCTCCCAACTTAAATTCATCTTCTGAGGGATTTTAAGTTGAAGTAGAAATCAAAGGAAATGCAAATACTACTAATTCCATATACACCACTGTACCAAACAAGTCTATAAATATTGAAATGTTTCAACCCTGACTGCCACATTCAAGGGCAACTGTGCCTGCTACGTACACAATATCAAATTAAGCTTTATCTTCTCTTTTTGAAACACAAACAACTAGGACACATATAAATTTAAGACAACCTTTTATACATAATGTAGTTTAGTACACTTGGGGAAGAGTCATAGCAAGGGGTACTTTCACCTAATAAAGCATCCACTTAGAGTTGATTGGAAAAGACATGTATAAATTTAGTTTAGTGCACCCGTTTGTAATCCTTGGTTCTGCTCTAATTTGTCAGCTTTTCTTTCCATAAATTATTACTTTTCTCTCATTCATCTGCTGACAGTGCTATCTATGACCCTTTCTACTTGGTGCATCTTCCCATGACCTTCATGCACCGTAGCCCAGCCATAACAACTAACAATGCATTTATTGTTTTTGGGGTGAATTCCAATTCCAATCAATGTGACCAATGTTTTCCAACGCAAAGAAGTTCTTATTAGAACAAACATGAACAAAAAATCCTATAATCTCCAATGAGAGGTTTGCAAAGCCAGCGACGAATATTGGCGTGTCCTCAACTGTTGCACTCAATTATGAAAAAAAGAAAATTTCAGAGTTATAAAAACTCTGTCATATACAGAAGAAATAAAAAAAGTTACAAGAATTATGACTAGTACCAATAAAAGCCAATTACATTGTTAACCGGCATCCCGGCCCTTTTGATATTTAAGTTGACCGGGAATGAGCTTGATCTACGGTAGCATCACCGTCCCCTTCCTTGTGGCCATGATCTTCTTCTTCTGGCATGGAATCTTCACAGAGAATCCCAGTCGATCTCATAAAAGGGGGACTTCTGGAGATTAAAATCCGAAAAATCTTCCAAATCCGAAAAATCTTCCAAATCCGACGGCTCGCCGACGTCAGCGAACGTTAAATCCAAACAACGAATCTGCTCCAAAGTAATTGGGATTGATCTTTCCCGGACTATCGATACTTGCGCGCGTATGTTTTCAGCTTCTGTTTTTGATTCTGCCAACTCAGCCTCAGTCTGGTGCAATGTCTCTTGCATTTTTCCCAACAGTGCGTTTAATTGATGAAAATTTTTAGCACTGTCTTGGTTCTCTTGGTGAAGAGATTCCACACTAGACTTAAGCTTCGCGACATCTTTTTGGGACAACAGAAGCTCTTCCCGGGTCTTATTTGTCTCTTCCCGAGATGCTTGAAGTTCATCCCGGGTCCTTTTAAGTTCCTCCCGGGATGTTTCGAGTTCCTCACGGCTGTTATTCAGCTCATTAACAACGCACGCAAATCTCTTGTTCACGGTCGCCAGACTCTGAATCAGAGATGCGCCTTTCAGAATACTTAGCTCTATGGCACCAAGTTCTTCAATATTAGATTCAGAGAAGGGGACCGGAGCCGTGAAACGCTTGGGTGCATGGATAGCGTGGAAGAAATCACCAGATAAACCCTTATCCCAAAGCGACCCAGGTGATAGCCCGGTAGCAGTGGAAGTCGGGTTGGGAGCAGGTTCATCCGCCGGCACCGGGGGAGGAGTTATTTCCGGGTCCGAGGCCCTTGGGATGGCCACAGCTTTACCCTTTTTGGTGGCATCCTTATCTTTATGGGTAGGGGCCTTATTTTTACAGGTATGGGCTTTATCTTTTTGGACATCGGACAGCTTCCATTTTCGCGGTCCCGGACCACTAGAAATTGAACCCTTTTCCTTCTCTATGACTTGAATAAAAGAGGGGGCAAGCAGTCTTGGTGGTTGTTGAGACGCATCGGTCCGAGGTTGTGTGAATGTACTTTTCGGAGCCAGCGGTACAGTAGCGGCAGTTTGTTTTTCCATTTCCGGAACTGCAAAATACATGCAAAAGTTTAGAACGCAATTACATAGAATAAATACAAAAATAGACATGATGATACTCAATAATACGGAAGGCCCGACACGGTATTCGCGGACAAAAGCAGCCGCACTAGGAAGCCCATGAGCTTCTTTATAGGCAGTTATTATGTTAAGGGTCCACAATCTTTTCCTGCTATTATATTCAACAGTCCACGATTTGAATTTCTAATGGGCCTTGACATTGAGCCCATATATTAAATCCCTAACACAACTCAACATGGTTATCATGGAAAGGTTAAAGTTGATTAGAGCCATTTCCAGAAAACTTGCTGCTGAGACAGCTCAAGTGACACGAATGGAAGACGTATAAAATTGAGGATTTTAAAATAAAAATCAAACTTTTTGTCACCTAAGAAATAAAAAAAACACTAGTGTACAGAGAAGGAAATGAACAAAATGAATTGGTGAGTATCCAGATTCATTCTGAGGGATTTTAAGTTGAAGTAGAAATCAAAGGAAATGTTAGACTTGATTTTTTTTTTTTTTGATGAGGGAAGAAATAAATTAAAACCAAGAGATAGGTGTGTCCCGTTGCGGTTGATTACCGATTCTCGGAGGTACCATATACGTGCGTCCATGCGTAAGGGGTAGCTCCCGATGGGATGGCACGGGTGTGAGTTCCGGTCTCACACTGAGGTTTGGTGTTGATTGGATCCACCTTACATTAGAGCTAGATGACTTGCTTATATTATTATGAGGGCCGGGAGGCCAGCATGTTGTGATGCCTGATGACTTGTGTCATGGAAAGTGAGCCAGGATGGAGGAGATGCCTCCAAGGACCCTGAGCTTACTGAGATATTTATCTCACCTCGTGTGGGGCTCATGTGGTTTTAGGTGACACTTCTGGCAGAGAGGAGCGGTCTCAGGGCGGGAGGCCCCAGTAGAGACGGTACCTGCTTGACTGTGAGGCAGCTTGAGGAGAGCTTGGTGGCTCAGCCTTTTGATGATGTTTTGTACCCCTGTAGAGGGAAAATGTGTGGTGCACACATGTATACTTTTGCTATGTATATGTTGTATATACCCTCATGTGAGGAAGGATCTTAGAGATCGAAAGCACTCAGATGTTTATTCTTTTGTATAGACACTTCGAGTGTCAGATGATGTATATGTACATAACCAGTTTATGTTATGTAATGATGTTTCCTCCAGTTTATATCTGTTGAGATTTTGTATGTACATCTGCCTATGGTTTTGTGTTATGATCTGGATCAGCAAGGGCTTGTGTTACTTTTGATGAGATGTTTATTTTCCATACATAATGTAATCAAGAAATATGGTTTTGATTATGCTTCCGCAAAAGTTTTTAATTAATGTGATTAAGCGCTAATCTGATATAAATGAGAATGTTAATACACCAGGTGCACACGGGGGTGTTACAGTATATGTATGAAGAGAAATCATATATTACATAAAAATGTAAAATTAAACACTATATAAATAAGAAGAATCATAAATTTAATCTTTAAGGTTTAAGGTTTTTCAACATTCAAGACAATAAGAGATATAGATAAAAAAAATCAGTCACCATTTATAAATTTTAACAAAATCAAGTAAGAAATGTAAAATATTTAACATCTAAATAGAATAAAAAATATCAAAATTTATCTTTGAAGTTTAAGAAAGCATTATATAAGAGTAAAGGTGGCAACTTTCATTGCTATCTCAAAAATGTTAAGCATGTTACTTACCTTGTAATTGATTCAAGGTATTTACTGCTTCTTGTGGACTGCTTGAAGCATTGTGAGGTCCTTGATTGGCACGATATTTGGGGCATTTTCTAATATTGTTTCCATCGCCGCCAGTGATATGCTCTTGAATTCTTGTAGCACCTCCAGCGAACTCCTCTTCACAATGGTTGCACTTCCACTTATCTTTTCCTATTTTTTCAGCTTCATTCCAGTATTTACTTTTCGGCCGACCCCCCCTTTTTCTTTTACTACTAGACTCTCCATCCATTCTTTATTTACTAGACACAAAATCATTTTAATATGGGCCTATCTTTAAACTTGAAAGTATAGGTTAAAATGCATCATCATTGGTTTTTCTATTTTTTCGATTCATAATTTTGGTATCCTATAAAAATAAAGGATATATTAAAATTGCCACCAGAAACTTGTCCAAAAAATCACAAAATCTTTCATTATCCTGTTAAAAAATTTGAGGATGAATGAGGAGTTCTTTGAAAAGATGTGGATGAAAAGCATCTCTAAAAATGTTATTTTTTGTGTGGAAGTTGTCCCAAGATAGGATTCTTGAGATGGTTAAGCTTTATTATTACAACTCTATTAATAAATTTCTCTATACTTTTCAAGAAATAAATGAAACGAAATTGTATCTGTAAGGAGTTAATTAAATTAAATTTCATTTAAACAGTTAAAACCATTCACAGCACCAAATAACTTTGATTTCCAAACTACTTAGCGAGTATCCAACGATTATCAAATGCAAAATTAGATCAATAAAGTAAAATAAAATAAAAACATTTGAAAGAAAATCTCAGGTATTACAAGTGGTATTGCAATCATGAACCAATAATTTTCATTAGAGAAAATCAAAGAGAAAAATGGAAATTACCGAAGAATGTTCTCTATGCTCAAAGTTTCTTGTTTAAGATTTGCTTTCCAAAACTAATGATGAGTACTTGAACTTGCTCCCTCTCTTCCTCGCCTCTGAACCTGAACTTGAACTTGGGGAATAGATGGTCAATTACATAAGATGTTCTAGGGTTCCTTATTAGTATTTTTTAATGACTAGGACATGGACTTTCCGAGATACATACCAATTTCCGGAAAATTACGCATACACACTTGTAAACGGCAGATTATTAAATTTTGGAAACATTACTAATTAAATATGTAATAAAATTATTTGAGAGATTAAAATTGCGTAAAATATATGAATAAAAAGTAGATTTTTAAGCTTAATAAAAAAAAGGTGTGCTTGTTATTTAATTACAAAAATCAACTTCCAAACCAAAAGGATTGAACACCAGTGGTTAGTATATTGAAATTAAAGTTGAATTATTGATAAAAATAATATTTAGTCAGATTTTATTTACCTTTTAATTGAATTTCAAATTAGTTAAAGTCCCTTTTTTTTTCTAATGTTAAAACAAAAAAAAAAGATCAATTTTCCATAATTCTATCAATTTGGAGAATTTAAAAACTCAGATGATCCAAAGTAATTTTTCTTTTTCTCTACCTTTCTATTTGGTGTTTTGTTAACACTTTGACAAACATATAAATTTGTCCAAGTAATAATAAATTAGTAAGTGTGATTATCAAGTTCATCGGGGACTTTGATTATACTCTAAAGCTTATATATTTCTAATTTAAAGTGAATAATGAATTAAATTTGATAGTTGTCTAATACTAATGTGAAAACATAAAATTCAACATAAATAAAGATAATTAAGCATAACACATTAAAGAGATAGAACACAACCACTTGGGGGTGAATTATTGGTTGATGCATAATACGGAACATGTTGGACTCAGTTTACCGAAACTACTCTTGATGTAATATTAAATATTTTTCACTATTTAACATTATTTCAAGTATTATATTCATCCGCTAATATATTCTAGCCATGATTCCTCAAGTGAAAGAGTCGAAAAAATCGAATTTCACTTCTAATCCCTTAAGAATTACATTAAACGATTTGCATTAAGAATAAAGACAAAATACTTTAGACTAAACAAAATCATTTTATCCCTAGATATGACTCACTTAGATGTTCTTTTTAGTTCTTTGGAAATAAACACTTTCTAATGCATAAAACCTAAAACAATACATGACCATGGATGATTAAACCACAAACATGACAATAAACTTAGAAAAGCAACAATAATACGAAAATAATATTAAATAGATAGTTAGAATCATTACATCAAGAATTTTTGGTTGCTGAGCTCCTAACAATTGATGATTTAGCCTCTCATTGTCATGAGAGACTTACAAATACAAGAAGGAAGCGAGAGGAATGGAAGAAAAATGGAGGAAAAGGGTCCCCAAGCGAGTGAATTTTTTCTCTTTTTCGTGCCCTAGCTTTTGACTCTGTTTGTCTCTCTATGCTCTTTTTCACAATGTTTTTACCCTTTTTATTCTTTAAAACTCACACTTTCATGTTTTTCAAAATTGGCCGCGCGCTAAGCCTGCATGCATTTGTACGCTAAACCTGCATGTGCGCGTTGAGCGAGTCACTCCATATCTTCAATCCATTTTTCATGTCTCTATTATATCATTTTCTACAAAAAAAATACAACCAACACACTCAAAATCAACTAATTTTAGCATCTACTGGATAAAAGCTCAGAAAAAGCTAAATTTCTATGTTTTACTCACACAAAAGCATTAAAAGAAGGAAAAAAATATAATTGATATGTAATTTACATGTAAAATTTACGTGTGCATAACAATTATCATACTTTTCGTCAGTGTCCTTTTTCACGCAACTGGCCCGGGCATAAAATAATTAATTTTGTTGATAATTCATTTTTGTGGAGATTATCTTATGATATTTTTTCTTTTCAATCAACTTATATTTACTCACAAAATTCAAATAAGAAAACTTACTTACTAATAACACACAGACCACATTATTTTAATGCCCTATGGTCCAGTAAGACCACTCCTATGGGCTACTGCTTCCTACACCCTATTTTCTTCTTCTGTCCTCCATACTCCATAGGAAAGTAAAAAGATTTGAATGGAGAAAAATGTCCCCACAACCTTAGCACCTCCTCTTCCTTATATGCCACCCAAGCAACCCTCATTCTCCTTCTTTTCTATCACCTCCCCCCTTTGTCAATTTGTTGGAGAAGGCAATGGGAAACTTGGAGAGAGTCTTTATCAGGGTCCTAAACCAGGTAACCATGTTAGATTGAGTAATGCAGAACACAAATTGAAAATAAGCAGCACGAGGTTGTGGTACTGACACGAGAAAGGAGTGATGATGTCCATGCTGGAGAGGATGAGCGAGGGGAGAGAGGAGAAGGATAAGCGGGGGTATTGAAAATTTTGGGGATGCAAAAAGCAAAAATGGAGCCACTCCTATGTTGTGTACAGATTCAAGGGAAAACCACTCCATTAAGACAATTCCCTGTTCCCTGTTCCATGTTCCATTAAGACTACTCTTCTCATTCACTTCGTAATTTTGTATGTATAGCAAGCAATATTCTGACCGAAATAACGTTAACATATAATTTAAATTTTATTGGGATCAAACTTTTATATTAAAAATAGTATGACGTAAATTAAGTTTAATTAACATACAATTTTTAGTATTGTTTTACATAAACGAAAAAATAATTAATTTAAATCTAACTATTATACAATTATTATTTTTGCAATATACTACTTTTTTTTGTTTTTGTAAAATTAGTAGTCCGTGTGGTAGGTTTACGTTTTCTCCTGTCTATTTTTTATTTTTAGTATTTGCAAACAAAAAGTTACCCCTATGTGTAATATTATTTTTTCAAAAGGAATTATTATTATTATTACTGGGAAAGAGAGGCATTCCATCTCCGTCTATTTTTTTTAAATAATAAATAAAATAAAAAATATTTTAAAAATGACAGATTAAAATATATAATAATATAGAAGCAGTAAAAATTTATTGTAGATTAAAAATTCAAAAGTTTAAGAAGTGATTTAAAAGTAAAATTGTTAAATAAAATGTGACTCTAAATTGGAATATTATTTATTAGGGGAAAAAACACTCCATGTCTTTTTGAATTTTTGAAAAATAAAAATAATATTGGATAGTTTTTATGATGTGAATGAGGTGTGGGTTAGCTGAAGAGAATATTTACAAGATTTTTTTTTAAAAAAAAAGATAATTTTAGGGATAAAATGAAAAAAATGTGAGCACCATAATATCTTATTCCCTATATTAACAATACATATATAGATTATTATTATTCCTTTTTCTTAAAATATTTATTATTGTTATTATTATATTTTTCTTTAATAAGAAATGTACAATATATGTTTTGGGACACAGAATAATTGTTTGTGAAATATTATAAAAATAAATTATATTACAAACAGTCAAAATTAATGAATTGAAAATGTAGAAGTAATATCAAAAGTAACATATTAAAATAAATTTTAAACCGAAAAAAGTTTATATAATACGAATGCTTCAATAAGAAGCACCATTTAACAAAATTGATCATTAGAGCATTGATGCAGGTTGTTTTTTATACAAGTATGTTGTTTATATAAATGACGGCGCTTAACAATTTTTATTGATAAAAATGTATTTTCAAATAAAAGTATTTGCATAAAAATAAGAAAAAATAAGTTAAACACTTACATTAAATGTTCTAAAATCTTTATAATATTATAAAACCTACGAAATTAAGATAAATAATCCATTTAAAAAAATTATGTATTGTAAATACTTTGAGTAAATTATATACATTTTTTACAAGTACACTGTTAAAAGCAATTTAGTGAATCGAAAAACAAGAACAATATTAAAAACAACAAAAGTCATTGTTCTTAACTATTAAAATTTAAAAACAATTTTTTATATATAATTATCTTATTTATATAAAATAATAAATACATTACTTAATTGAATTACATAACTTACAATAATCTAATTATCTTAATTTAAAATATTATTTGTTACCTTAATTTTGTCAATTAATATATATTTTATTTCGTTAGCCATGTGAATATTAAACTAACTATAGTTAATAATAAGGATTAAAAAGAACACTAAGAAAATTTCAAAAAAAAAAATTACTGCAAGAAAATGTTAAACTTTTAAAAGTAACATTTTTTTACAATGATTAAAACTAGACAAAATCATATTTTGGAGAGACTTAGAATATATTTGGGCCAAATTAATTTTTTTTATCAAAATCTATAATCATTCGATCTATAAATGACCAGTATTATCATAAAAAAAAGTAATAATTTTTTTGTGCTAGGTAATAAACAATGATTTTCTTTTAATATACTTATCGCAACTTACGTAATAGGTGGGTGATAAATTATATTTCATTTACTCCAAAGTGTGAGAGTAGTGCCTATCAGTGCAGCTACCTTAATCAAGGTTATGTAAAAGTGCAAACAAAGAAAAAGAAGAAAGTGGCTTTATTGGAGGGGGCCATCCATAAGCACAAACATTAAGCATTAAGCAAAGATTAGAGGGAAATTATTCGATAAGATAAGGGAGGTTGAGAAAGGAAGGAAAGGATTACTGAGTGGTAGGGTAGCATGCCCTTGTCAACTCATGGTCCACACATCATACATTGCCATAGACTAATGCTTTTCTGTGAATATATCAATGCATAACTACTATTTAAAAGGGGATTCGGTATTATTCCCCTTTGATTGATGGAAGATTTTCAAGCCTCATCAAAATCTCTAAAATCTTAATAAATAAAAAAATAAGGGTATTATGGGATGTGGTAAATTTGCAATTGCCCATAGTAACATCAAGAGGTTGAAGGTGGTATTTTACACGTTATATAGAACCCCCAAAGAGGAAGGGAAATCCACCATAACCATTCTTTCACATCTCATACCCTTTAGAAAATGACCAAAAACAGGAATTAGAAAAATACTAAAAGAATGGATAGCGAAATGAAAGTGCTGTTTGAGGAATTTGATGTCAAACCAACCCAACAAGTAACCTTTGCAAACAAAGAAAATCTCATTAATTGAGAATTAAAGATAAGGATATGACCCCAATAAATAGTAAATAATAATTATTATTAAAAAATTAATTAAAAAACCCTTATTAAGGAGTTAAGGGTCAAAAGTTTGTTTAGTGTAGTAGTAAAAAAATTAAAAACAAAACCCCAATTTCACTATCAAAAGCCACAACTCTTTCTTTCTCTCCCTCTCTTCATTCTTAGGAGAGAAAAACACAATAAACCTAAACCCTCTCTTTTTCTTAACGCCGTAACTGGCATTCCCAAAGGCACCGTCACAAACCCTCACGTGCGAGTCACGTGTTTTTGTGGATTCTCTTTCCCATGGCTCTGGACCAGCCTTCGAATCCCAACGCCGTCGATGGCGCTGGTAACGGTGCGACGCCGTGCTCCGCCGCATATGGCGGCGAGGACGGGAGGCCGGCGGCGAGGCTGCCGCGGTGGACGCGACAGGAGATTCTGGTGCTTATTCAGGGAAAGAGCGACGCGGAGAGCCGGTTCAGGCCGGGTCGGGGGAGCGGTTCGGCGTTGGGTTCGAGCGAACCGAAATGGGCGTTGGTGTCGTCGTACTGCAAGAAGCACGGCGTGAACCGGGAACCGGTTCAGTGCCGGAAGCGGTGGAGCAACCTTGCCGGTGATTACAAAAAGATCAAGGAGTGGGAGTCGCAGGTGAGGGACGAAACGGAGTCGTTTTGGCTCATGAGGAACGATTTGAGGAGGGAGAGGAAATTGCCTGGGTATTTTGACAGGGAGGTTTATAATATTCTCGATTCGCCGTCGTCCACGGCGGCGGAGACTCCGGTGGCGGTGGCGGAGGAAGCGGCGGCGGGGGATGAGGAGGTGCACCTCTATGATAGTAATCGGAGGGTTGGGAGTGAGGATGGGTTGTTCTCGGATTCTGAGAAGGACGAGGTTTTACTTTTAGCCGCTGCCAAGGATGTTCCTGCACCTGTACCTATCTCAGGTTCAATTTTGGACACACTGTGTGATTTTCTGGACTACTATTATTTTAATGTTAGGGTTTTCTCTCTTTTTTTTTGCCTCCACTTTTTGTATTGTTTATTTGTCAAGAATGATTGCATTGCAGAAAAATTATGTTGGTGAAATTGATGGTAGAAACTCGTCTTATGATTGGGGTCATGTGTAGAGAAAATCTATTGATCTTCTAGTAAGAAGAGTATTAGAGAATGGTGACTCAGAAAATTTTGAAACTACTAAGACTATGTTTGTATAAACTTTGAGTTACGCTGAATGGATATGGAAAATTTTCTTGCTCTCACGTTCAATGTCTAGGAAAGTGAGAAATTGTTTTGGAAAGCGTGCAATGGAATTTCTAACGGTTTTCCAAACATATGCTTAAGAGTTTTGAATAACGGTATGAACCACATTCATCGGACATTTCACACTTTCCAAGGCAAAACACATAGAAGCAATTAGCATCGCATTCATTTCAACGGAATTACAAACAGGCACTAAGAGGAATTTAGAATGTGTTTGGATTCGCATTAAATTATCTTTAGTTACATTGAAATACAACTAATGTGATTTTAGGAATATATTCACTAAATATGTTTTATGTTGAGGAATTGATTCTGGGTTTGTAATTGATTTTGAGTAAATAACTTTTACAAACTTTTGCAATAGATAATTTTTTTTATAAAGTTTTCCTACTAATAGGTTTTAGAGTTAAAACATTTATAAATTACTCTATTGCTTGGCAAGGAGCCTTTGAACACGGGGATGCGTTAGCTTTTTAAACATAACACACTCCAGTTTAAATCAATTTCAACCAAACTTAATCTTGCAAAATCAATTTTGCAAATGCTCACTCAAACACACTTAGAGATCAAAGTTAAATATTATGGCATTATTATTTGATTTATGTAACGGTTTCAACTTGGTGGAAAAAGATTTGGTTGATATTATTGTTGTTGTTGGTAATGTCTGGTGTTTTTTGGTATATACTAATGTTGTTGTGTTGTCTAACGTGAAGTTGGAAGTGTCTAGGAATGTTACTGGGTTTCATTGCTTTTGGGACCCTTTTCTTTTTTTATGAAAGACTAATTTTTAGTATTTTCTTTTCTTAATCTTATTTTTTGATTCTAGCAATGATGTTGTTTGTTGTAAAGTTGGAGGCAGTGGAATGTGGTGGGGAGGATACTGGGATTCTGATCTGGAACCCAACAAACAGCCACCCCTACAGCCACCCCTACCATCATCATAAGTCTCCCACCATCATACCTTTCCAACTCACCTCCAACTCACCTCCATAATTCAAGTTTTCTTTTCTTTATTTAATTGTACCACTTGCCTTATTTAATTCCAGAATTACTACTATAAATAAGGGGTATCATCAGCATTGTAAGA
>PYAF01003543.1:2509228-2531130 GCA_007407185.1 Glycine tomentella
CTCCAACTCACCTCCATAATTCAAGTTTTCTTTTCTTTATTTAATTGTACCACTTGCCTTATTTAATTCCAGAATTACTACTATAAATAAGGGGTATCATCAGCATTGTAAGACACACAACATTTCCATTGAATACAAGAACAACAAGTTCTTCTCTTTTCTCTCTTTTCTCTCTAATCCTTTTAGTTCCTGAGCCAGATTCCCAAGTGGCATTCTTTAATTCTATATATTTTCTTTTTCTTGATTTTTCTTTTTCTTTTGATTTACAGAGAAACAATATCAGCCGCATCTCCAAGGCTGCAAAGGGGAAGGCGACCCTCAAGGTAATAGAGTTCTCCACCCTTATTTTTTACAGGCAAATGTTACTTTGTTAGTTTTGCTATAAATGTCAATTGGGGAGATTTAAACTTGCAACCTCTCCCCCCTCTCTTTTCCCTTCACCCTTTTCCAATCCCTGGACCAACCTTATATCTCCTACAGTATAGTTTTAAGACTGGAATGATATGATTAGCTGTAGTATTAGCACTGACATCATTCTCAATTGAAAGTTGAAACCTTAATATTTGTTTACGAAATGGCTTCTTGTTGTGTTCTGGAGACAGCCTTGATATTTTGGCATAAAAGCTTAGGCCCATGGTCATTTTGATATGACCAACATGATGTAGTAGGCCCTAAACCTAATGCCTATGTTTGTTAAAGGGCATCCAATGTCAATGATAGGATAGCCAAACAAAAATGTGGAAGCTACTTCAGTGTCCTTTCCATGTCTTTAAAAAATATTATGAATTCAGTGCTAAACAAAGCAAGCTAAAAACTCATTTGTGACAGCTTGCCACCTTGTCCGATGTGTTTGTTTCCCATGTTTGTGTTGCTGCTGCATTCTAATTTCTAACTGCATGTAAAGTTACCTATTTTCTGTCATAAATTTGTTATTACATTTGGAATTTCAGTAATGACAGGACATTTTTTTTTCATTCATTTATTATCCATATTTCTTGTACCATGTTGCTTTTGCTGGAATCTAAATCCGATTCTTGCATATCAAATTTGTCCACTCTAGTACAAACAAAATGATGGGTTATTTGAAGATGAAAATGGTAATAGGCTTGCAATAAGCCCACCCTTCTACTTTTGGATCATCTAATGTATGAATGTATGATTGTTTACTTAAAATTATCTTGGATGCATGTGTAAAAAAGCTATTTTGGATGCTCAGGAATCTGATTGGAGTTTGCATTCATTGAATTGAATGATGTATAGTCATATATTTGCCCGAGTAGTGCTGCTTACACAATACACATGCTTACGTTTGCACATCTCTGGGGAAGTTATTGTAGTGCGCTCTAGGTCTCATTGTCACTTTTTCTTTTAACGTTCCACATCCTAAGCCTACCCTAATAGTATTAACAACTATCTTTCACAATTCATGTCTCAAAAAGAAAGTTATTCTCTAATAATAAATGGCAAGCTGGGTCTTAGGCACGAGCTTTCATTATGCTATTACCCAAACTTATGAGCTCTAGCTAGGCTGTAGCTTCCTATAATAGGTATAAGAATAGGATCAAAGCTTCTACTTTGACAATCACAGTGTCAAGGACTTAACTGATGACAATTATTGCAAATTCAATGTTTTGACATTCCTTAATTTTGTAGGTACTACCAATGAGAAACGGGCAACCCCAAATCCAGAAATGGGTTCTACATCTCAAGGGGAACGGAAGAGGAAGCGGTTAGCAGCCGACCGAGAGGAGGAAACTTTGCAAAGCCAATTAATTGATGTCTTAGAAAAGAATGGCAAAATGCTACATGATCAACTTGAAGCTCAGAACCTGAATTTCCAGTTGGATCGCCAACAGCAGAAAGACACTGCAAGTAACATAGTTGCTGTACTTGATAAGCTTGCAGATGCTCTAGGGAGAATTGCTGATAAATTGTAGAGCAAGGAGGATCCGAATAGAATAGTGTACATAACAATTTGGAGTCAACAATAGTGGTTCCCATAAATTATCTCAGGATAGTTTCTAGAAGATGAACATCATACTAGTTACCCTTTTTTTTAATCTTCTGTCTGCATTATGCCACTTTTTTGTGGTTTACTACTGCACTAAGGCATTTTATACACAAATTTGGAGGTTACTGCATTTTATTTATTTTCTTCTTTCAGTGAGGTTATATGAATCTTTCCCCGGTCAATAAAGCGGTTGTACAGATGAAGTTACTATTACTAATTAAGGTACATTATTAGTGGTATCTCTTTGCGTGCCCATGCAATATTTTGCCTCTCTTGTATAAGTCATCTTTCCACAATTTTTTTTAGTTGAGTTAACCTTACTATTTAGAAAAAGAAGTCAAGTTCATCGAATTAGTCCGTTTTACTTTCCCTGGTATTAAGGGATATAGCACCAAAGGCAAAAAGTGGAACAGACCAGGTTAACCTTAAGTTAATTTTTTTTATTTTGGGTCTTTGGGTGACATGTTCTGTCTAGATTCATGGCTTTAATTAAGTTGAGGGAAGTTTTTCTCTTTTAATTAAAAAAAAGGATACATCTTTAGCACCTTAGAACCTGTCACCTGATGCATATCTTGGGTGATATTATAAATTAAGGTGTTTTTATTAGTTGTCTCTTGTTTGTGTGCTCTTATAATATTTTGCTTCTCTTGTATACCGTCATCTTTCTACAAATTTATGGATGAATACTGAACAATAATGCATAGATATTCTTATGCTATTTGACAGTGTGAGAGAGAAAAAAACAAAAGAGAAAAAAATATAAATATAACAAATAATATAATGTGATAAAAAAAATAAAGATAGAAATAAATAGATTTTAAATTTGTGTTCATATATTATTATTTTTTATATCTTTTTTTAGCAAGCTATTCTATTGTTATTTAAGTTTTTTTTTTTTTGACAAACTATTGTTATTTAAGTTAGGCTCTGCCAGAACAACCAAATCCCTTATGTCTTGAATCTCAGCTTAGGTATCAAACTAGATTTGACAATTTATTTTTCGCAAACAGTGAATTTGTAAAACAATTTATTTGATTTCGTAAATGGTAAACTTACGTTATAAAAAAATAACATAAGCATTAATTTGGTCTTTGAAGAAAATTCCCAAATAAGTTTTTTTAAATATTGTTTCACTTGAACACATTAACCTCTCGTCAGTTGAAATTTGTTTAACTTTATTAAAGTATTTATCTATGTTAGCTAGTTGAGAAATTGAGAGGATATCTCATAAATTTTAACGCATAAAATATATATTTTTTAAATCTTAATATGGACTCAATTTGGTCCTTAAAAGAAATTACTCAATATAATTTAATCTCTCATATCTAAAAATGTTTTTGTTTTTATGATAATCCTCCAATGTCTTTCCCACATTCTCTATTGCCACTCTGTCACTTTTCCATAATCATCACTATGCCCTGAAACCTTCCCAACACCCTATTAGGCACCAAAGTCTTGCTCTTGGTGAAACCCAAAAGGTGATTTGATTAAGGACCAGTCTATTAACAAATTCACAATTTTTTTCCCACACATAGACATAGATTACCATTTGGTTTATGAACTGTTGCCTGATGGCTGATGACTAGGTGTTCCCTTTTTTACAATATAGGAGTCTTTTGAATGCTAATTAATTATGCTCTCTCTATATAATATTGGGTTCTTGTAAAAGAAGTTGTACACCATATTTGAAACAACAATAATCTCAAGGGTGGATATTGACATTTCTTCATGGATTATATCACAGGTTATCCTGATTAAGACCTGGATGACGATTATCAAGATAGCTTAAGGATAATCAATTATCCATTGGAACTCAAATTCACGAGTATAATAAATTAAATTTCTTTCATTGCTTTGGCTCTGAGAAAATGCTTTGATGTGAATATTTTTGAATAATTTGTATGGCACTCGTAATTTTTTTTATGCAAGTATGACACTCGTAACGAGGTACACGAAAGATTTGATTATCTTTTATGCTCAAGGAGTGAATTCACAAAACTCTATTTAATGTAATAATATACAGCAAAAGGTGAATTTCTTGCATGAGAAAATCAGAACTACTTTTGATTATAGTACTTTCTCAACATATAAAGAGTCATGGTTTCCATTTTAAGCACAAAGCTAACAGTATCATTTAAGAAACCATGTGCAACCGTATTAACAAGATTTAGTCTTTATTCGAGATTTAAAAAACATTTTACTCAATGGAAACTGGTGAGAACTGGAGTTGTAATTAAACGTTTTTTTATAGGCAAATAGAGTTGTAATTAACGTGTGAAATAATTAATGTGCCAACTTAGATATTTTCGTTATGTTAAACGAGGTTACACAGAGAGGAACTAATATGTCTAAGGAAAATAATCTTGATGAACTACTAGTATTTAATATTATTTTTTAAAAAAATTACACACAATAATAAATACACGTTATATTTAAAGGGCAAAAGAAGGGTAAACTTTAATTTAAAATTATTTCAATCATTTACAAAACTGACGATTGAGGATTGATTCTCAATAAATCGTAAGTAATATACTTTGTCATATGTAGAAAAAACAATTGAGAAGTTAGTTCAAAAATAAATTGAAAGTTAAAAAAATATTTTTAATTAAAAACAAAATGTTGCTAAGCTAACTTATTAAACTAAAAACATTTTATAAAATTAGTTGATGTATAAAAATAACATAAAAATTATTTTTATATATTTTTTGGATAAATATACTCTTAGGTAATTATAAGTTTAGTTTTTTTATTTAATTTTGAAATATTTTTGGTTTATAGATCAAATATTTTATTGAAAATTAAAAAAATACTAAATAAGAAATTATATCAAAATACCTAAAATAAAAATAAAGATCATAAATTATAAATATAAATTGAAAGTTCAAATACCACTTTAAAAAATGTCTAAAAGAAACTTAAAAATAGAAAAATAAAGCCAATCATCAAATACTTTTTCTTTCAATTAAATAAACTTATAAATTAATTATAATTACTTATTTAAATAATACATTCTGATCTCAAGCGACACAAATCTTGAGCATGTTTGATTTAGAGAATAAAAATAAAAAAATAAATTAAAATAGAATATTAAATATATGAATCCCAAAAAACAAATATCAAATTATTCTTCAATATTATTTCTCAGTTTTCTTGCATACCCAAAATAAGAATAAGCAATAACAGAATGCAAAAAAGAAAGAGAAAAACAGTTTTATTTAAAAAAAAGAAGAATAATATTGTTGATGAGCCTGCGAGGGTGTATCGGGGGGAGAGAGAGTGGGCCCCATCCACGGTCGAGGAAATGGAGGGAAACTGAGTTTTGGCCCACTTCCGCACCCCACAAACCATTCCCTCTTTCACAGTTCACTGAAATAATTAATAATCCCACGCTCCGCTGTAGCGCGTGCTCCAACACAACCCATCAAACAAGGCCTCCTTGTTCGTTTGGTACGACAAGAGGTTTAGATTAGGTTAGATTAGAATTAGAATAATAACGCCGTTCACTTCTCGTCTCGTACGGCAGCGTACAACGTTGTTTTTTCTTTACAGGAATATTTCAATTATCAGTTTTAACTCCTAGTAAAAAGTTGCTATAAGGAATCCAATTCATACTGCGGGAATATATACATATAAACTAATATGCCATGTTAATTTCTTTTGGTACGGAGTTACATAATTTTTTATTTCTCCAGATAATCTTATTTCAGCGGATAAAAACATTTTGTGAGAAATAATTTTATTTGAGTAAAGAAAATTTTTTTTCATCACACAACTATATTGATCCGAAAATTTTCTAATTTAATCTTAAATAATTTTAAATAATAAGATATGTAGCTCTCTTAAATATTTAAAATTATTGCAAAAATAGAAAGATAACCTTGCTCATAATTGAGTACGTTGAACAATTGATGTTATATGATTGTGGGGGTTATTATCTCTGTTAAATACTTGGATCTATTGTCTTTAGTGCAAAAATGGAAAAATAATCCTCCTCATCACTTAATATATCGATCAATTGAAACAAGAGATTGTGAAGCTTAAAATTATTGTCTTGATTATGAAAAGTAAAGAAATAATTTAACTCACCACCTTATACATTGATCAATTGACACAATGAGATTGTAAAAATTATTTTAGTTTAATTATAGTAGTGATTTTTTCTTACTCAAACATATTATAATATTTCTAAAACAAAAAGCTTATTCAAATTGGATAGAAAATAATATTCTTTATCCAGATTTTCAATAAAGTTGTGTACCCAAAAACTCAAGTTTGACAACACTTACTAAGCTGGTTCTTCAAGGTGATGATAATTATTACTAGGGTATTATAATATTAAGATTAAAATACGAAAAAAATGAAAAGGGAAAGATAAAAAAGAAAAAGAAGGGGGGCAAGAAAGGGAAAGGTGCATGAAAAGGAACTGAATGGGTGTGACTTTAGTCCAAGTGAGTGTCTGTTACACACATGGGATTCGAGAATTTTGGTTGGATTAGTGAAAATTTTCGTTAAACAGTTCCCAATATATTTTTACTTTCTTTCTTCATTTCATTTCCCTTGCCGAGAAGTGAGAAGAAGAAGAAGCAGTGACACCAACACACAAATAGTAAGTGATAATACCCAACACACATCAAAATCAAATCATATGCAACCTCGAACTCCAAGGTTGTCTCTGCGCTAGGGTTTTGGGTTCGCGACCAAATCGAAGTGAGCTTGAGGACCCTGCAAATGGTCTTGTTGCTGTTCGAGACTTCGATTCCGAGATCGAGCATTCATGGCGCGATAATGCTAAACCATACCTATTCTTAGACCAACACCAACACGAACAACGTGCGAATCCTCGGTTCGAATCAAAAATGCAATTCGCTAAGCTCGATGACTCTCCTATGTTCCGCAAGCAGGTCACGCGCTCTTGTTTTTTCTAGATTTTTTTTTTTTGGATTTGTTGAAAAATAATTTTGATGGTGTGTGTAATGTATGCATAGGGCAGGGTTTTGTTTATTTTTGAGCTTGATGGGGTGGTTGTAGTGGTTTATTGAGTAACATATTAAGAAATGGAAGCTTGATTTTGTGCATGTTGTGGTCTTTTCAAGTGGAATGTGAATATTCTGAAATTTGAATGGCGTTTCAAGCTTGGTTTATGCTTGGAATCCTAAGGGTTCTTTTTGTAATTCTGGGAAATCCCAGATAAGGGAAACAAGTAGTTCCCTTCATGGGATTCTCTGTTTTCTAGTAATGGGTTATGGCATGGTGATTCCCTTCATAGATTTATGGTATGTACTACTGCCACACATGGAGAGGGAAGGTTCCAGAATCTGGAAGAGAATCTCAGTGAATTAATTTACGGTTTGCTGGTCTATGAGGTTAGTCAGGGATGGTTGGCACACTTGATCAGGCATCAAGGGTGGGATTTAGGTAGAGCTTGGGTGAGCAGTGAGAGTGAGAGAGGCATCAACTGTCAAGCAACATAAACCCTAATTAGGTAGAAATTGCTCCAAGAAAGCTTCCTCGTCTTCTACTGATATGCCAAACATAAGTATATTCTTAAAATTTTACTCCCTGAAAAATCTGTCCCCCCCTGCTACCTGCAAACTAAACTTATCCTTATGTGAAACTCTTATATAGATTGTTTAGTGCATTGCTCTGGTTACTTCACCAGCTTAACAATTTCTTCCCTGTTACTATGTTAAGTCATATTGGTCTTCTTTTATTAAACTATCCATTGTTCTCTATTATTGGGTTCTGTTGAAGATTCTGAAATGTAATAATATTTTATGCTCTAATAAACCATTTGAGGGTCTGATTCTGAAATATAGTGTATTGCTTTTTGGTTGAATGATATGATAACTGGAGTTCTCTGTAAATATAGAAATTTAGTGGTTCTTCTCTTTGAGGTTGTTGTTATTTTTGCATAGCATGTGTGATAATTTGTTGTATTGCTGTGCCACATTCAACATAGATGTGGGTCTTTTCACTTCCTTCCTTTTGTTTCATAAGTTTCATATAATACAAATTGGTAGGTTCTCTCTTAACCAATTTGATGTATCCTAAGATTGTTTATCCTTGAATTCTTTGATGAACAGATACAATGCATGGAGGAAAGTGCTGAATCTTTAAGAGAGAGAAGTTTAAAATTTTACAAAGGATGTAGAAAATACACGTATGTATTTCCTTGTCTTTGGATCTTATCATTATTAACTCCTATTAATAAAAAGCCATGAACCGTTGAGAACATGATGAATTGCTCACATAATATCTCTTATCCTTGTTTTCATGAAAGCATCTCTGGCATGCAAATTGCAGTTTTTAATTATTCTTTAAGTATCATGTTTTTTTCTTTTCAAATGTTTAGTTCTGGATTAGCTTAGCTCTTTTATCTGTTATTTTCTAGGTCAGTTTTATGGTTTGTTTTCTTCATGACTAGATGAAATCTGCTTCAAATATACTGTCTTTTGGATAGAAAAAAATAGTTTTTATAATGAGAATGCAGAGGAGATAAAAGAAGAGGGTGAGATGTCCTTGACAAAGGCTCTAAATAAATTACAGCAAAAGCAATCAAGATAACAGAACACCAAAGAGTAGCATGAAAACTATCATATGTGGCAGCATGTTTAAGAGCAGAAAAGTATTTGTGTATATAGGCCATAGGGGCATTCCCTTTCAACCAAAAAACAGCATAAGCTGCATGGTAATGCAACATTTTAACTGTCATATTTGTGCCAAACCTTTGGAATTAAACTCAAGAACTTTTAAATAGAAGTGGCGAATGGGCCATGTAAAAATAAATGACATTTTATTTCCAAGCTAGAGCCTATTGTATTGAACCTCTCCTTTCAAAAGCATCCTGTATTTTTTTTTTATCTTCGAGAACGTTTATATCCAACTACTTAATAGTTTTTGGGTTACACTATTATATCCTCTATGGTGGATGTCCCTTATTGTTTTTATACAACAATCATTGTCAATCATCCAAAGGAAAATTTTAGTGCTTTTTTCTCCCTGTTCTTGTGTTAGGAGTTTCTCACAGCTTATCATGACATTGAATATTGATTTTGAAGATGTTAGATATGTATTTTCTTTATAGACTTTAATTGCTTTATTTTTGTACTTTCCAGTGAAGGACTTGGGGAGGCCTACGATGGAGATATTGCATTTGCAAGTGCCTTGGAAACTTTTGGTGGTGGGCATAATGACCCAATCAGTGTGGCTTTTGGAGGTATGCTCCCCTTTTACATCAATCTTATGATGGTTGATGAAAGGTTCTCTGTTCCTCCTGGTAGTTGATTATGTTTCCATTTTTAGCACCGCAGATAAGCTGTCAATCATAAAAACGATGACTTTTAATACTTTCATTCTAATAATTTTAATTCTTACTGAGATAATTTGCTTGCAGTTTTTTTCTATAATTTAGTGACTACTGACTGTGCTTGGGACTAACTGACTTCATAATTTGATTTTAAGTCTGTTTGTTACCTTTAACTCTAAAAGTTTAATGATGATGAAATGATTTATGATTGAGTTTCTATTCCAGGCCCTGTTATGACCAAATTCACCATAGCCTTAAGAGAAATTGGGACATACAAGGAAGTCCTTCGATCACAGGTAAACCGTTGTGTTGTACTTGTAAGTGCTTTTTTAATACTTCTCTAGTTGTTACTGACTCCTAATGATGCATTTTAAAGAGAGAAAATGTAAAATGGATGATCTTTTACTCCAATCTCTCTGTAACATTTTTTTTATCTTCATGAATTTCTTCCTTTCCAAGAAGGGGAAAAATTAGTTATCAATAATTATGATCTATTTCCAATACATACATCAAATTGTAAAGAATATAACTTGGAAGCTGTTTCCCATTATGAAGTTTAGCAGTTGGCTATTTGGAAGTTTCATCCTGGATTTTTGGCCATTATCCATCAGTTCTTGGTAACACAATGTCTGCTACACTGTTAACATAGATTGCTTTCTTCCTGTCAGGTTGAGCATATATTAAATGACAGATTGCTTCAGTTTGTCAATATTGATTTACAAGAGGTCAAGGTACTGTTTTTTCTTTTCTTTTTTCTGTTCTAAAGAAAAAAGTTATTGTAATATTTTTTGTTTACCCTGTCAGTTAGATGTGTACAAAACTGATGTGAGAATTGATATACCTTTCTAGTATGAGTGTGTAAACCTGTGAAGTGATAGGCTCTTTTGAGTGACTTTGTTCTATTTAGAATCTGCTTTGCTCTTAATTGGTTTTCGTTTCTTTGGTTAGTTACTAGGATGTTTGGGAGAGTTTAAATTATAAGAATAAACCGCCTTATATATCTTTAAAATCTGTCCAGTACCCATTTTTGTTATTGACGTGTCATTTGGTGGTGAGCTGCAGCCTACAGGTCTAATTTTTTTCCCCCCTTCTTTCTCTCTCCTTTATTTTCTCAGTTTCTTTACTTTTACTGATTTCTAAGGTTAATAAGCCTGCAAAGCAGGCTGGCCAAGGAGCTGCCAAAAAAATAAGCTAATCCAAACATGCACAGGTTTAGGATTTGAGCAGGAATTCTCTTGAAGCCGTTGTGAAAAGAATAGTACTATTGTCTATTTTTGTTCTAGATTCTATAAAAAAAAAAATTGGAGAGATGTCACTCCTGTAGAAGCTTGTCAAATGTTTGGTTCTTTTAACAAAACAGCAGGATCCTACATATGAGCTAAATTTCTCTCCCAACTCTCAATATTTTAAGATTTTCCATTTTAAATATGAGCTAAATATTTAGGTTGCATTTTCCATGTTATGATTTTGTTAGTGTGATTATAGGAAGCATTTTAAACTTTATAGGCTATTTATGGTTTTATTTTGGTAATATTGACTCTAAATATCACCTAATAATGAGGATAGTTGATGTTTACTTCCAACATTAAAATTTCTGTGAGCAATTTATGCACTTAGTTTCTGTCCTAAGGGATCCTCTCTTAATGCAGGAAGCACGGAAACGCTTTGACAAGGCTAGCCTTATTTATGACCAGGTGCATTGTCAATCACAAATTATTTCTAATTTTCCATGTCAATTCCTCTTGCTTTGAACAATGTGGATGCTAAGCATACTGCCTATGATAATGATCCATTCAAGTAGAATGAAATCAATGGATATATAATGAATTTAACAATTTGAATTGACTACTAAGATGAACCAAAGCTTTTAAAATACACCTATAGTAACCTTTTTTGGAGCCAACAGTGTTAGAAGCTGCAAAATAAAGTTTCTCTAATGATTGGAAAATATGCTATTCTTGCAGACACGTGAAAGGTTTCTGTCACTAAGAAAAGGCACAAAAACTGGTGTAGCTACTGCCCTAGAAGAGGTAGGCCCTTGTGTGTCTTATGTGTTTGTTCAGCTTAGATTCACTCTGGTATATGTGATTCTTTAATCCTTCAAATGTTTGGAGATGTTTCAGGAGCTTCATAGTGCAAGATCTACATTTGAGCAAGCTCGGTTTAATCTGGTTAGTAAATTCATTTGATCAGAATTACATAAATAATTACAGTTACCATGACATATGTTTTCACGAAACTCGAAGAGTCTTTTGTCCAGGTTACTGCCTTGTCAAATGTTGAAGCAAAGAAGAGATTTGAATTTTTGGAAGCAGTCAGTGGGACCATGGATGCACATCTTCGTTACTTCAAACAGGTAGACATATTGCTTAAATTATTCTTTTCCACATTCTGTCTCAACTTGCTCATCTTAAATTTACTTCACTTGTAGGGGTATGAATTGTTGCACCAAATGGAGCCATATATTAACCAGGTTTGGAATCAACTTTGTCTTTATACACTCATATTTTGGTTTCTGGAAGTACATGTCATTTATAAAAACATTTATCAAGTGGTACATTGAGGGTGATTAATTGGCAAACACTTAAGTCGGTGAAAATAAATTGATTCACTCCAGGCTAGTTGTTTTGCAGGTCTTGACTTATGCTCAGCAATCAAGAGAAAGGTCCAATTATGAGCAGGCAGCCCTAAATGAAAGAATGCAAGAGTACAAACGACAGATTGATCGGGAGAGTAGGTGGGCTTCAAATGGTTCTAATGGGTCTCCTAATGGAGATGGTATACAAGCCATTGGTAGAAGTTCACATAAGATGATAGAGGCAGTTATGCAATCTGCTGCCAAGGGAAAGGTGGAATTGAGGCCTGGAAATTGTTAAGTTATTAACAATTACTTTCTCCCAGTGGTTGTCTTTTATAATATTCTTGTCTTTTCATCATTTTAGGTTCAAACTATTCGACAAGGCTATCTCTCAAAGCGTTCCTCAAACTTAAGGGGGGACTGGAAAAGGAGATTTTTTGTTCTTGATAGTCGGGGAATGCTGTATTACTACCGTAAACAGTGCAGCAAATCATCTGTAAGAATTGTACTGTGAAAAATAAGTTGGTTTTTTGAAGGACTTAAAGCCTAAAATAATTGCTTCTTTATAACAAATTTCACCTCATGTTTGTGGTTATTTTCATGTGTAGGGGTCTAGTAGTCAACATTCTGGCCAGAGGAATAGTTCTGAGCTTGGTTCTGGACTTCTAAGTCGATGGCTGTCTTCTCATCATCATGGTGGAGTACATGATGAGAAATCTGTTGCTCACCACACTGTGAACTTACTTACGTCAACAATTAAAGTAGATGCTGACCAATCAGATTTGAGGTTTTGCTTCCGGATCATTTCACCAACAAAGAACTACACTTTGCAGGTTATTAATTTTTTTTTGGATTTTTTTTAATTCATACAAGGATGGTGATTAAAGCTTTATAGTTTCATTCCTTAATTATGCTTGTCAGTGCAGGCAGAGAGTGCGCTGGACCAAATGGATTGGATTGAGAAAATCACTGGTGTTATTGCTTCATTACTGAGTTCTCAGATTCCTGATAGGGTAACTTCCAAGAACTTTTGATGATCGTGTAGAAATAAAAGTTAAGTCAATTTGATTAATGTTGCAACTTGCAATTGTTATCAGATGTTGCCTGCAAGCCCAATGGGAAGTGGTCATCATAGGTCTACCAGTGAGAGTAGTTCTTTTGAAAGTTCAGATTTTGATCACTCTGCTGTTGAAGAATGTGCAGCAGATAGAAGTTTTACTTCTGCGCATCTGGAGCGCCCCTCAAGAAGTTTGCAACAGCAGCGATCCTGCACTAAAAGTGAGAAGCCAATAGATGTGTTGCGAAGAGTTTGTGGGAATGATAAATGTGCCGATTGTGGAGCTCCTGAACCAGATTGGGCATCGCTAAATCTTGGTGTTCTTGTTTGCATTGAGTGTTCTGGTGTACATCGTAACCTTGGTGTGCACATATCAAAGGTAGACCATACAATTCCATTCTCTTGATCCTTGTTTATGTTATATCTGCAAATTATTTGTTTACTTTTGAATATAATTTGATGCTTGACAAATGAGCGTGGTGTAATAAAAGAAAAAGGAGTTGATATAAATTGTGTAATTTAAAACAGTTGGTTGTCTTTGTGAAATAACTATGGTTGAAGAGCCACTGTTGGCCTAGTTGATAATTCTTAGAAATCCAATATCAGCAAACAGAATTCTTTATTGGATATACAGAGGGAAGGGAGAGTTCCTTCAGGATTTTTTTCCCTGTAATTTTTTTTACTTGTATCTTGTTCTTTTATGTGGGTTTTGATTCTCCTGTTCTTTATTTCTCTTCTCTTCTGATAAATTCTTTTATAAAAGAAAAATCTTTGAAATCTAACTTTTATAATAAACTACACAAATGTTCATAGATGTTTTTATAATATGCAACCCACTTCGTAAGTTCCTTTTTATATATAGTAACTTAGAGGTTAATATTGTGATGAAGATTGCAATTGAAGTGTTAGCTGGTTAGATATTTAAGTTTTAGCTGTCACTTCTATTTTGTGATGGGGCTGTAATATATTGATCAACTAGCTCCTTTTTCTCTATTGTTACAGGTCAGGTCTCTTACATTGGATGTTAAAGTGTGGGAACCTTCTGTCATAAGTTTATTTCAGTCTCTTGGGAATACATTTGCCAACTCAGTCTGGGAGGAATTATTACAATCAAGAAGTGCCTTTCAGGTTGATCTTGTCCCTACAGGGTAAAGAATCCCCATTATTATATCTTTGCATTAGACCCATTATTATTACTATTATCATTGTTTGACAAGTATTGCTGATATTCTCTTCTACTAATTTGAAGCTTAAGCAAGTCTGATAAACCAATGATGTTCTTCATCACCAAACCTTGTCAATCTGATTCTCTATCTGTGAAGGAAAAGTTCATCCATGCAAAGGTATGACTATAGTCTGCCTGTACACTTCAACTCCTTCTAACAGAGAAAGATGTTCAGCTACTTTATTTCTAACAGACCTGTAAATGGGTGAGATTTAGGGAATAAGAGGAAGAATGTTTTGTTGGTTTTGGTCTAATTTAAAGTAATATGTCTGCCTGTACACTTCAACTCCTTCTAACAGAGAAAGATGTTCAGCTACTTTTTTTCTAACAGACCTGTAAATGGGTCAGATTTAGGGAATAAGAGGAAGAATGTTTTGTTGATTTTGGTCTAATTTAAAGTAATATGTCTCAAATAAATCCAGATGAGAGTTTAGACTGAGGAAGCTGAAGAAAAAACAAAAGAAAGTAGGATTCTTTCAATTAGAATTCCTACCTAGGCATCAAATGAAAGTGATGCATCTCATGTCTAAGCTCTTAAGCAGAACTTAATGATAATTGGATACATTTCCCAGACAAAACTAGTGCAGAAACTTGGAGACTAAATTGTCACTGCTGACTGCTTATAATTTTTATTTATTAATGAAAGCATACTCTTTAACTAACTTTTAAAATGACCAGAGGGTATGAATGAGGTGGTGATCTCTATTTGACTTGAGATTTTGGTTAATGATTTATATACAGCAATGCATAGCTTATTTGTATGCATTTCGGGCTGTAAGGCCAAGCACCTGGAGATATATTTACTATATTAACTGTGTTTATGTATTTACCTTTTTTTTACTATTGAGCCTTTTATGCTACCTTCTAATTGCTGTATTTCAGACTCCCTGAACCACTTGTTTTTTCATGGCAGTATGCTGAGAAGTTTTTTGTTCGCAAGCCAAAGGATAATCAATACCGTCTCTTGGTAGCACAACAAATCTGGGAGGCTGTTCATGCTAATGATAAAAAAGCTGTATACCGTTACATCGTTAATTCTGATGTTGATGTTAATGCTGTTTATGAGCCAACATGCAGCAGCTCCTTAACCCTTGCCAAAGTAATGCTATTACAAGAGCAGACTAGCCATGATCACAGCTCTACTCTAGCAGGGAACACATTGGACTGGTCCTCCACTAAAGAAGGCCAGGTCATGGACAATCTAGATGGGTGCACCCTACTTCATCTCGCATGTGAAACTGCAGATATTGGCATGGTGGAGCTCCTCCTACAGTATGGTGCAAATGTTAATGCAACTGATTCGAGAGGTCAAACACCACTACATCGCTGTATTCTCAAAGGAAGATCTATATTTGCAAGATTATTGCTTTCTAGGTGAGTCTGATGTTAACTTATATGATGGTTTATCTGGTTCTTTTCAACAATTTAATAGTCAGCTTCAACTCTTATAATTTCATTTAATGACCATTCCGGGCACCTATTCTGAATTTACTTTAAAGACATGGTTCATTGAATGACACTGAAATCTTTAAAAATGCAGGGGAGCCGATCCTCGAGCTGTGGATGAGCAGGGAAGAACCCCTATTGAGCTTGCTGCAGAGTCAAATGCTGGTGGTGACAGAGAAGTCCATGCTCCATCGACTGATTCTAATGGATGAGTGATAGGCAAAAACCTCGGAGTATAATACATATATAAAATATGGAAGATTGGATTATGTAAATTTGTATTTCATTAATTGAAAAGCTGTTTTTTTTTTTTTTTCCAAGTAAATGTCACTGGTGTGAAGGATTAAGGGAGAGAGGTAGGTTGAAATGCCTGCCCTTAGTCATCTTGTGCAAAATAGTGCTAAGATCTGTATTGTAAAATGGCCACATTGGTCTTAGTAAAAGAGTTATGCATATGCTGCACTGGTAGCACCCAGCCAGCACTTCGTAATATGATGTTTGTGTATTTTTGTTTACTTTTGAGGTGAAGCTGCGATGCATTAGACTAGGGATTTGTGTATGTCGTGTACATTGGTTTTTGTGAAGGTGTTGTTGTGGTTGTAATTTACATTTTTGTATTTTTGGGATTACTTGGTGGGACATGTGCTGAGGATGCCATGTCCCTAGTTCTCTAATGTTCTAATGTATTATTTATTTATATTGGTGAAAAAGTTATATATTTTCAAAGGCAAAAAGATAAAGAAAACTATCAATCACCTGCTGTTTTAGAAATACCCCCCTCCCAAAAGAAAAACCCAAATTATTGTTATCATATAAAATTTCGGTGTTGAAAAGACGGCGTGGGGCACCATGTTGAAGGCATGAGAATTTTTTGGTCAATTGAATAAAAAAGTGAAGTGGTCCATTTCACCCCTAGTTTACAATAGTAAATTCAAGAATTGGGGAAGTGTCCATTATATTTTTCGTATCCAACAGTAAAGAATCACATTTGCTGCACAAATACAACAATCAAAGAGGTCTAGATATTTTGTAATCTTATAATAGGAATTTTCACTGTTTTACATAAACATTTTTTATCTACAAAACAAACCGTGAGGAATCTTGTTGGTTATAGTGGCCAACACTCATGTTGTGTTAACACAGCTATCAACTAAAACTCAACTTTTGTCACGGGTGACCTCAACATAATTATTGATATTAGTGACAGAGTAACAAAACCTGAAGTGGGGCCCTGTTGAACTAGGTTATGACTAATAACGAGACCACAACTTAGAAGATAGATACATTTGTAATCTTTTAAATAAATACAAGTGATATTAACTTAGTCTTTGAAAAATAAGAACATCAATTCTGTTTTTTAATTATTAAAATAATAGTAATTTGATTTGATTTACTGAAAAAATTAGCGTCAATTTAACATTTCAGTATTAGAAAATGATACGATTTACCATCTTAAGTATTGCACGCAAAACATTATTTTAATATCATTTTTCAATTATTAAGTGAGAAAAGTGACGTTAATATCTTAGGACATAATTAATATAACATGCATTTTACGAAAATAAAGTTTTATTTATAAAATAAGACCACAATTCGCGAAATCTTATTTAAATATAGTCCTGATAATTCCAATTTTATAAACTTATTAAAAGAATACTTATAGGAAAAGAAATAGGGAGGCAAATAAATTAAAATCAAATTATGTATTTTAACTTTTGGAGAAGGTAAATAAGAGAACTTCTTATAAAACTTGTGGTAGATAAATTGATTTTAACTTGTGGGAGATTCTTTTTTATTATATATCTTTATTTTTTCTCAGTATTTTTTTTATTTTTTTATTTACCTAAACTGAATTAAGCATTGTGGAGAATACTTTCAGGGAAAATGACTCAATGATTTAGCGTGTGTTTTAAGCATAAATTTTGGTGCACAAGTTTGATTAACTATTATTTAAATTAATTTAAAGGTCAGGTCATTTTCACATAATTCTATTCCCTTGCCCGAAACCACTTTTCAAGTATAAATTTATGACTAATGGGTCAAAGCATACAATGCCTTGTGTAAATAGTTGACTATCAACCAAAAATTTGACATTCAACAAAGACACCACTGGTCTATGAACTACATTAATATTTTTATGAAAATGATAGTTGCACCTAATATGTGAAATTCGCAATCTGAATTATTTGTTGCATTTGGCTTGGTTTCATTTTGTTAGTTTTTTTTTTTTCAAAAAAAAAAGGAACTGACTGTATCCAATTATATGTCTGTTTTTAGAATTTGAAAGAAATAGTTTTAAACCATTAAATATAGTTATAATATATATATATATATATTTAAGTTAATCTTAGCTATATATTTTATATTAAAATGTATATTTGCTATAATAATTAACTCTAGTAATTTACCAAATGGATATTATTTGTAAATTGTAAATGCTTGATTTGGATTATACTAGTAATTTAAAATCTACGTACTATCATTTCTGATTTCAAAATGTCTCATGCCACAAATGAACAAAACAAACATGATAATTTATTCATACTATTATTGCTTGCACCTATACGAACATGTGTTACTCATTCACTCACCCCACAGTGCTAGATAGTAGATCCTCGGACTCGAATAAATCATTTATTATGCTTAGATAATTCGATTTATTTTTATTCAATGCAACACTCATTCAATTGCACTACCCTATTCCTACATCACATTAATATGAAGAGTTAATCTTATCCTCTCGATTCATTTTCTTTTTAAATTTAATGGGTATAATGAAAAATTAATTTTGACTATTAAATTTAAAAAACAATCCAAAAATGTCATAAAGAATTTTTCCTATTCCACGACAGAACTTGAAAGTTAAAATCTGATTAAAGGCCTTCCTAATCCTAGCAACTTCCACCTATCACATAGAAAAAGAAAAGGAAAAGAAAAGGTAAGATAGAAAGAAAGAAGGAAAAGTAAAAGCATGCAAATATAGCATTATAAATACTAAAAATATTGTTAAGGTATTAGTTAAGAAATTTTAAAAAAAATAAGAAACACAAAATTATATTATACATAATTTTTCTTATATTTTTTTTATAATCTTCACAATAAATATTTTTTATTTTTATTAATATCTTAAAGATATTAGTTAATTTCATACATTATTATTTGAAATTGAAACGTAAGTAGTAATTAAAAGCAATTATTCAATCGAAAAAGAGATAACTTTATTAATGACACACACCAAATATAACAATCGCTAGAGTTGTTAACCACTCACTCATATAACATATCACAAATTCCCATGCAACCTTAATCAACGGCCCAGATGCAGTCTGATGAGATCAGACGGTCGAGACGAACTGTATATTCTCCCTCTCACGGAATTCGATGTTTCGCTTTCGGACCAAATGTGGGGCCCACATAGTACTGTGTCCTGAGTGCTGGCTACTCACAAAGGCGGGAACCAGTTTTTGTCGCAGAAGAGGTATGGCTCTTTGTAATTTGTTTGTTGTCATCAGATGAGAGAGAAACATAGCAGAGAGACAATCACGGAATCACTCTCACTCACTCTAAATGCTGTGTGCGTTCACTGTGTTTTGTGTTTTAAGCACATTGCAGGTTAGTTTCTGAGGAGCGTTTTTTTTTTTCTTTCTTTTTTTTCTTATGTGTGTGTGTGTCTTTTCTTAGTTGCTGTTATTGTTGTTCAAGTTTTGGTTACTACTACTACCACCACATGTCCATGCCCCTTCAATTTCTGTTCAACTTTTTGACTTTTTGTTTGGTTTCCAAGGAAAAAGATTGCAACTTGTTTCTGGGTCTAGTTTGCTTTTGGTTGGGTTTGTTAGTCCCTGCTGGCACCTCGGAATAGTGGGTTTTTTTTGGGGGGTGTTTTTTTTTCTTCTTTTGGAGGTTCAAATTCTTGTTCTGATTCGTGTGAAGCTGGAAAATTTATGGGTGGTGAGAGGAGGAAAAAGATGGGATTCGGTGGAAAATATGTAAAACTATTCGGCGATAACATGTCAGCTTACTTTTTTGGGACGGCTTTCTTGTGAAGGTTTTGGGTGTAAAAGGTTGAGGAAGATGCTTATGCTTATGCTTGCAACTTTTTTTTTTAAACACATTTTAGCATCAAGTATAAAGTTTCTTCTTGGTCTTGTTTCCAAGTGTTTGAGGTGATGGGAATTTTGAGCATGTGAGTGATTCATGCCTCATTTTGGAGCTTCTGAGATTGGTTTCTGGTTGTGGCTTTGTTTGTTTGTGTTGTGCTTTCATGTTTAGGAAAAGGCACACCCTTTCTTCTCTTGCAAGGGAGTTGTTGGCATTTCAGCCACTTTTTCTTCTCTTTTTGTTCAGCTTGCACCACAACACTGTGCAGTGTCAAGGAAGGTTGAGTAAACATGTTTCTTCTGAGCCTCCCTCACCTTCTAGGTCAACACCATCACCACCATCTTCATCAGTATACAAGGATGACCCTAGGAAGATAATTTTGAGCATGGTTTTAGGAGCAGTCACTGGACTAGTTTCTTCTGTTCTCTTTGCACTTGTGGTTCGTTGTGTTGTTCAGTATCTGAACCGCACACCAATCCTCAAGGGGCCTGTCATATTCTCCCCCAAAATTGCCCCCAAGACACTCCAATCCGCTTTGGCAAAGGAAAACCACTTGCTCGGTTCGAGTCCTAATGGGAAGTACTACAAAACTGTGCTTGACAATGGACTCACTATTGCGGTCAAAAGGCTAACACCCTTTGAGAGCAATTCCCCGGAGGGTAAGAGAAAATCAGTGAAGATGCAGATACAAACTGAGCTTGAGCTTCTTGCAAGCCTTAGGCATAGGAACTTGATGAGTTTGAGGGCCTATGTTCGTGAGCCTGATGGGTTCTCATTGGTTTATGATTATGTTTCCACTGGGAGTCTTGCTGATGTGTTGAGTAAAGTGAGGGAGAATGAGCTGCCCTTTGGTTGGGAAGTTAGGCTCAGGATTGCTGTTGGTGTGGTGAAGGGTCTTCAGTATCTTCACTTCACTTGTGTGCCTCAGATTCTGCACTACAACTTGAAGCCCACAAATGTGATGTTGGATGCTGAGTTTGAACCCAGATTGGCAGATTATGGGTTGGCTAAACTTCTACCCAATTTGGATAGAGGAAGTTCTCTCTACACTCCTCCTGAATGTTTCCATAATTGCAGGTAAGACAAATCAATTGGTCTCAATCAAGGTCATTCACTAGTGTTTTGAACTTGGTCTGTTTCTGTTCTTTCACTTTTTTACACCAATAGGGTAACTTGGTGGTTGATATTGGGAATTTGTTTGATTCGTTACCTTTTCAAAAGCTCCACACCTCATTGGGTTTTTGCCCCCTTTGTAGCACCTTAATGAAAGACTCTTTTTTGGAAACGCAATCATTATTCTGTAATCTATATTGTCATTGTATCATTTGCTGATTGAATTTGGTATTATTTAATAAAGACTTTGCAATTGGTTTTTGTAACTACCCATTACTTCCTGATTTCAAGTTTTAGACCTTCGGAAGTTGGCACTAAGTCTGGTCCAAATGAATATAGTTTATAGTTCACATGCTGCAAACTACTAAACCTAGGTTGGTGAGTGAGACCACAACTAAATTATAATAATATTTGACAAAGGTTTTTTTCCCCAATTTATCTTGAAATATTTCTAGCTTTTCATTGGTGCATGTCTCTGGATGCATCAATATCAATAGCAATAAAAAGATTATTGATGCATTGCATATATGGGTATGGTATTGCCAATAAGATTTTTATTTTAACTTGATTCCATTCTTGTATGTGGAACTTCATGGTATTCAGATTGAATGGTGTTTTTTTTTTTTTTTTTTTTTTTTTGCAATTTCAGCAGGTACACTGACAAAAGTGACATCTTTAGTTTTGGCATGATACTAGGTGTTTTGTTAACGGGTAAGGATCCTACAGATCCATTCTTTGGAGATGCAGCCAGTGGGGGAAGTTTGGGATGTTGGCTGAGACACTTGCAGCAAGCCGGTGAGGCACGCGAAGCTCTAGATAAGAGCATGTTAGGGGAAGAAGGTGAGGAAGATGAGATGCTAATGGCCGTTAGGATTGCTGCTGCATGCCTCTCTGATATGCCTGCAGATAGGCCTTCTAGTGATGAGCTTGTTCACATGCTAACGCAACTGCACAGTTTTTGAACCAAACCTTCATTCTTCAGTTTCTAGAGATTCCCCACCCCCCATTTAGTTGGTGGCCATGATTCTGGTGTAGTTGATTGTTTTGGTTGATCTTAGTTTTCAT
>PYAF01003543.1:2531230-2554489 GCA_007407185.1 Glycine tomentella
GTTAGGATTGCTGCTGCATGCCTCTCTGATATGCCTGCAGATAGGCCTTCTAGTGATGAGCTTGTTCACATGCTAACGCAACTGCACAGTTTTTGAACCAAACCTTCATTCTTCAGTTTCTAGAGATTCCCCACCCCCCATTTAGTTGGTGGCCATGATTCTGGTGTAGTTGATTGTTTTGGTTGATCTTAGTTTTCATGGTGTGGTTTCTAATATCCCATTTTCTCTTTCTCCATTCTATTTCCTTTTCTTTTGGCCGATTTTGCATGTTGTGGTTGGTTTAGGTCACACTAGTATATTATGTTTGTAAATGACAGGGCATGTTAACAAGAGTTTTCTTTTCTTGCCCAGTACTATAGCTGTATCCTAGAGGAACATGCCATAAATGTCATTAACATAAACCGATTGCTGATAATTTCTTTCAGAGTTCTACTTGTAATGTGAACATATAAAATATCTCTTTTCTCCACCTGATTTGCTTATCTAAACTAGAAAGCATTTTATGCAAACTGAGCATTTATCAAGAGGACATAATTGTTAGATAAGAAAAAAGAAAACATGGAAAAGGAACAACATACATTGACCATGGAAAAAAAAAAAAAAAAAAGAGGAAGAAAGAGTTGAACGCACTATCCAAATGAGATAGATAACGGCAAGGGCATGAAAATGGAATATCCTTAAATTGGTGGGTTCCAATCAAAGGAAAAAGGGGAAGTCGGCATGCACAAGCCATAACTTTTTGTGGTTTCCTTAATTTGGTTTTTCTCATGTGGCACAACTCAATCATTCATATATTTGGTACTTGCTCCAACAAACGAAAAAGCAAAAATAGAACAAATAGTTGGTGCTTAATCATGCAAAAAATATGAATGGTTATTATTGAAGGGGGCAGGATCAATAATGTATCACACAAACATTTTTTTTATTTTATAAATAATGTATCACACAAACTTTCACCTTAACCTAAACAAGTGATAGGGCAATCACACGGTGCAACAAGTGAAATAGGTAGATGGAATTTCAGTATTAATGTTAAAAAGAAGCTGTAATGTAAGAAACTGAAATCTGATATGAATTCAAACAAAAACTGGCACCAAACGGGAAATATTATTAAAAAAAACACTTTAAGTATGTGTGAAAATCCTTTATCTCAATGTTTTACCATTCCTAAATATGACGTCTAAAACTCAAGTTACAATCAAATAATTACAGAGTTGCACGGGGGAGTAACCACCTGAGTTTTAGCTTAATTTGTCTCAACTAATGATTGAGATATTCTTCTTTTTAAAAAGTGGAAATTTCTTCCAATTAACTTCTATCAAAACTTGTTTTTTATATATATATCATCATTTAAAAAATTTAGTTTTCTGTTTAAAAATGTTTTCTTTAAATGCATTGGATTCAACTTTTTTTTAGCTAAAAGAAAAGGATAAACACTATAAGAAATTCGGATTTAACATTTGTCACAAAAAACAATAACTGATGACAGCCCAAACACCAAAAGGAACAACCAAAGTCATACAAGTATTGATGATCTATGGTGAAGAAATGCAACGGTCTCTAAGCAGCTAAGCAATGACCTATTGCATTTTTTTCCCAAGACCTTTAGTCAATGATTTATGTAAGGTGACCAAGTTCTTTTAATATTTTTTCCCTTCATGGACTCCCTCAATATCTCATTTAAAAAATCTAAATTCATTAACTCTTAGAACAACACCGATGGTCAATGAACTATTGCATAAACTCTTACACTAGCAAAGTTGTAGGAAAGATTAATGATTCAACAAAAAGAATGATATGAGTGAATATTCAATCTTATCAATTATCAGATGATTAATTTATTTTAAAAGTATATTATATAAATATTTTTGAGAGATAATTATTTTATGTGTTGGACGAAAATTCCCAAAATAAAAATAATGGCCACTCCTTAAGAATATATAATTGCTTATCAATAAATAATATTTATTGACATTTTTTTTATAATTTTCATGTATCTTTATGAAAATAAATTTATTTTTACTTAATAAAAAAATAACTAGTTAATACTAAATAATAGTCATTCATAAATTATTGTTAATTTACGATTTAATATAAAACTTGCAAATAATGATTCTATAACAGTAACTTCTAATTGTCTATAAAAAAAACTGGTAGTTATTTACTATTAAGTAGTTACGCACTGTGGGCAACAAATGGCCATACAATAACAACTCTCATAACTCATTAAGAATTTTTTTGAACCTTATAGGTTCAATATAAAATTCATCTATTACTAGTCAATCAAAAGTAATAATCATTTACAATTTTTTCCAATTCCATGTATCTAAAATAAAATTCCTTTTATAACTGCTAATCTTTCATGAAGAAAAAAAAAAACTACTCATTACCAAAAAAAGATTATTTAAAAAGAGCTAAAATATATTTTTCTAACAAATATCCGAATTTTGCATTTGGTTCATGATAAATTTTGTCTTTGTATCGAGTTCTTAATAAAACAAGAATATTATTTTTGATCTTTGACACTTTTTAGTTCCTGAAAATTATTGAATTTTGTGTTTGTACCCTAATAATTTTTTTATTTATTATTAATTTTTTTCAAAGGGATTAATAACATAATTTTTTTTATCAAGTAGCAAACAAAATCTGCTGATTTATTAGGAACTAAAAAACAATACCAATGACCAAAAGTAAAATTTTTGTTTTTATCAGGAACTCAAAAATAACTTTTTTTATGAAAAAAAGACATAAAACTCATATATTGTCTTAGAAAAAAAAGATCATTCATAAATTTCTTTATAAGGCCAATATTGTTTATTAATTGAAATCTAACGACCCTTCTCTTTAAATAAAAATAAAAATTATATGTGGTCCTTTTAAGTTTTAGCATTTTGAACTTTTTAAATTCCTTTAAATTAAATATTCATCTTCAATGTTCCTTAAGATGAAATTTCCTGAAATTGTTCCATTAACATCTATCAATAATTTATTGGCCTAGTAGTGTACCTACCATTCAGTGCACCAATTTTTTCAAAAGCTAGCAAGTGCATTTCGTGATTTGTTTCCACTGGCCTCCTAGAGTCTACTCCATTGTGTTTTTGGAAGATACATTTTGAATTATGGTTAGCCATAACTACTCATTAGTTTGCATAACAATAGCACGGTATCTCATTGGCCTAGGTCCCGCAAGACAGACTATAATCATTCCATATATTTGCTTCTTTTGACCCAAAAAAAGTGAAGTTTAGCCAATTGAAAAATGCACTTCTAATTATGGTTAGCTAGTTTGCATAACTATAAGCAGGTGATGCTTTTTTAAAAATAAGGTAATAAGTGTATATGAAGTTCCATGATCAACTGAGGGATTAAGATTAAAAAATAAATAAAAAAACTACAGTTCTGATACACTTGAAAAATAAACACAACAGAATATAATTTCACTATGTTACCGATTAACATAATTAAGAGCAGACAGTTACTGCTACTTACGTAATGCAGCTTTATAAATAGTAAAAGTACACAATGTACTGTGACAGAACAAAAAAAAAATTCCACAAATTCCCTCCCTTCTTACTAGAGAACTTTACAAAATTTTCTACACCTGAAATTGGGCACCATTGATTAACAGTGAAACGAACTAAGCTACAATCCAACAATCACATTTTACCGACACCACCGACATATATATGCATATCAAAACTCTTGTGGTAGAGGTCCTCCTTCTAAGAAGGACTTGAACAGCACAAGTGATCTCTGGGGCTGTGAAAATGGAGCTTCATGTGATGCTCCCCTAATGGTGGCAAATGAAAGGATGTTACCATAAACTTGAGTCCACCCACCCACCTGAAACAAACATGTTACATTTCTTAAGTACAACAAAATGTCAATGGGTAAACAATATATGCACTCACAGTTTTTATAATGTCATTTAATCACAAATTGTTATGCATAAGTTGAATTTAATTACTATATACTATTAAAAAAAATTACATGTCAACCAATTAGAAATCATGATAAAAACATGACTTCTAAGGTAGTTATTATCATAGTTAATAAAATTATCATACATGTTAATTTATTATTGGATGAACATTTTTTTTATATTGTTAGTGCATAATCTTTTTCCTCTAGTAAGTTTGTTGACTTTTCCAATAGTTATCCCAAAAACTATAACTACCATGATTTTTTTTCGGTTGACATTATAAAATTATTTACATTGATGTTACATAGATAGTAAACTCAAATTCAATGTGATCAGTAATCTCAGCAAAACTCAACAGAATAAGGTTCACCTGCTGCTTCTCAAACCACACCCTGTATGGCACAGTGGTGTTCAATCCTAGTTCTTTTGCCAACTTATGTACTAATGTTCTACTTCCAGTCAGTGGGATAACTGAGTCCTGATCACCACTGCAAAACAACAATTATCAATTCATTCTCAAAGGCAATTATACACACTCTAATCTACGCCAAATTCATTTGATCTAGAATAGAATTTTCACTTCATAAGGATTTAAACATGTACCTGTATACCAATACAGGTATTCCCTCCTTGACTAGCTTCCCTACAACCGTGATTGTTGGTATCTCCAAGTCACGCAGCTCATAATCCAGGACACTGATGGATATATCATAATCATATAGCATACCATTCATGTTAACAAGAGACAAAGCTGTTGAGGAAAGCATTAAGCAAGGTAGAGATGAAATGTTGAAAACAAGACAAATTCTGTCCAAGACTCAAAATAGCAACACTAAAAGACATTCTCATATGAAAAGAGGCAAGGTAGAACACAAGGTTTAACTCGATTAGTTCCTGAACATGTTAATGAAGGCTAGAGAGGAGAATTACTTGCTGCAAGCAGACCATCTTTGAACTCCAACAAGACGAGCATGCAAAGCTGACTGCACATCTTTCCTGTTCAGATAATTCACTGTTTCATCTTCCACACATACATCTATGGTTTCAGTGACTTGCTGTTTGACAACAAAAACAAAACCAGAATTTCATGCCCTCAGTACTTTTGATTGAAGTTATATAGAAAATCAAGTTGTTGTGACAGTTGGAATTCAAGAGAAGCTATAGGATAAACTCACCTGGGGATTGAGAACTTTGGTTTGTGAGAACACTGAAGATAAACAAACATCAAGGGTGACATCATATTTGTCAACAAATCTACTTGTTTCCGTACTAACTTGGCTCATAACACTTGAACAGATAGGAGAAACAGCACCATTATAGTATTCCCTCACATATGTTGAATAGTTACAAACAGAAGTAAACATTTTGTACGTTGTATCTGAAATTAATCCATGTGACCAGAAGAACTCAGCTCTCGAATTGAAATCCGTTGCAAATTCTAGAACTGGATTACCAAGCTGCACCAAAGGAAACTAACTAGCTTCAGATGCCTAAATTCCTTAGCAAATTGCAAAACTAATGAATCTTTAGCTGAACTTTTTTGCTTTCTAGTTTTCAAAATCTTAACGGATATCAGAAGAATAAAAGCAAGCTGACACGTGGCAGGAATAAGAAAGAAGAATAATTGGAAGTTTGTGCAATAATAACTCACAGCAATGCCTTTTAAATTGAACAACTTCTCGTTTTTGTTGAATCGGAGCATAAGCTCAGCCAGCTGAGGAACATAATGGCCTAATCATAAATTTCAAAATACATAAATATATGAATATTTTAACCATAGCTTCTTCATGGATGAAAAACATAAATAGATGGTAGTGTTACCTGCATAGCTTTCTCCTACAATGAACAAACTTCGGTTTCTGTATTCTGGAAACTTTATAAACCAGTTTTGCAAGAACACCAAGTTATCCCTGGCTATAAAGAGAAAAACCAAGTGTTTCAGAAAACCAAGGCAATCTTTAAAGGAGCATATCTGTTTATTTTGTAAAGAAAAAGAACATTATTTAGGAAGTGGACAAGGCATAACTGTAAAGTAAAATAGCAGGTTGTGATATAACATTATGTTAATAAGCAAAACTTTGGGCAAAGGGTTCAGGACAGAATTTTGTAAAAGGTAAAGATAACAAACAAGAAAAACAAAAGGGAGATGGTGAGAACTAATTAAGAAGGGGAAAATTAAGAAGAAAGAAAGTTGACACGGATCTTCCTTTACTAAGCTCTTTCTTTAGCCATGTGAAAATGCTTGCATCTAATGGTTCTTTGCCAATTACCATTCAAACCATTAACATTGAGAATTATTTTAAGGTGGGATTAAAAAGTTAAAAGTTGGTAATGTCAAATAGAAGTGTGAACATTAAAAACTTGCCTGTAATTTTATCATTCACACCCTCGTAAGAGGAAGTATCAGTTGAGTAAGAGAATCCAACTCCAATTGGCGTTTCCAAATACAGCATATTCGCTTCTGCAACTCATATGTGCACAATGCTAACAGCATGTCATATTCTCAAAGTTATGCTAAGACTGAAACCACCCCATTAATGGAAAACAATAAATATGTATAGACAAAAAATTGTTCAAAAAGATAGATAGGTAGGTACCTTTGTTCCAGCTGAATTGGTTTCTAACCAAGCCCTCTCCTTTGGGCCTAAATGGTCCATTCTCTGAAAATGCACCAACTCCAAGAGAAGAACAACCAGGCCCTTCAAAAGAACAAGACACAACACAAAGCATAAGTTACCAAACTTTCAAATTCTTATCTGATTTAGAACTTTTTTATTTACAGGTGTGAAAAGAAACAATAAGTAACTGAGGAGCACCTCCATTGAGCCAAAGAACAAGGGGTTTGGAAAGTGCATCTTTTTCAGCTTCAGCAAAGTAGAAGAAGAGTGCACGCTGGTTTTTGTCATCAACGGTTACATAACCTGAAAACTGATGAAACCGAACATGGGGTTGACCCGGTAAGCGAGTGATCCTATGGTGAGAGGGTGAAGGGTGCACAATGCCAAGCTGAAGGAGTAGGAGTGCTACAAACAATGCAATGGAACTCCAAAGTAGAGAACACATGATTTGGTTTGGTTTCTGCTTCCCTTCTTTCACTTTCAGTTGCAGAACACAAAAAAGCTTTTGTTGTTGTTGTGTGTGTGCGCCTCTATTGAGTATATAAAAAGTAGGAACGTTTTTGCTTTTTGTAAATATTATTATTATTTGGAGTTTTGGTGTGTTTTGAAATTTGGGGTTGGAAAATGGCGAAGGAGTGAAAGTACAGTGAACTGTGGAGTGAAGTGAAGTGATTTAGATCACTGTGCAAATGCACGAGTGTGACAATTTGAGTTGTCTTATTACTGTCATTCATTCACTCTTTCCCCACTCACTATTGTATTTTTTTCAAACACCCATTCTTCCTCAAAATTTATTTGGATAATAATTAAATGAATGCATGTTACGGATCTTCATCATTGTTGTCCACAGTTATCTGCTAGAATTATTATTTTTAGTTTATCCGCTAGATTTTTTTTAAGTAAATTTGTTATGTTTGATAGAGTTTATGATAATAAAAAAATGAAAATAAAATAAAGATATTTAAATTAAAATATAATATAGAAGGTGTGAGATCCAAATATAATTCATATTTTTTTTTGTTTTATTTTCCTTTTCATCTTTTCCATTTTCTCCCAATCAAACTAAACATTACTTTATATTTATACTACACGACGGACAAGACTAAGACAAGTATTTTCAAATCTTTATGATTAATCTAAAAAAATTGAAAGAGAATTTTAAACAAATAGTCTTTTTATGAAACCTCTTTCAAATACTTTCCATATTGTTTATTAAACTTAATGTATATTTCGAAATAGATTAATTTTAACAAATAATTATTTTTAAAAGCTCTAATTAAAACTCTTTAATTTTGAAACAACTTAATTCAATTAAATAAGTCGATTGAGATGTGCATATAAATCATCTGTCCCATCAATATCTGACTAGTTAAAGGAGTTTGGAAAAATCAAATGGAGATTAAATTGGTTAGCTTTACATATGGTGGAATACATTTAAATATAAAATTGTAAATTAAAACTAATTTGAACACTTAAGTATATGTATTTTTAATGAAATTCACATAAAATCCAACTAATACATGTTAAATAAATCTGTGAGAACATCTTAAAAACTAATCATGGATACAAATCATTCAATAGTATTAAAATATATTTGTAACAGCCGTTTTCATTATATATATGTTGATTCCTATTATATATAGTAAATAAACCAACTCTCTGATTTTGAGACAAACACGTGAGTGGTGAATAGCAAATGGAGTGTAGAAAAGTAACAAAACCAAATAGAATAAAAGTGAGACTTTGTTGTAGGAATCTCCAATTTGGAGGGAGGATAGAAGAAAGACACGGTAGTACAGTATGTATATGCAGCCAAGAGACAGATTGAAGTGAAATGAGAAGAGAATAATGGGTGCAAATATGTGCCTGCATTTGCATTTTACTAAGTGATACCATATATATGAATATGAATCTGATATATGCATGATATGTATCGATCTGGTAGCAGATTGCGTGAGGTTTGCTTTTGTTTGACCTGTCTGTCAAATAAACAGCACTACCAACTGAGAATGAAGAGTCATGTTTGCAGTTGAATTATGCATTCATGCATGGGACCTCCCTACCACCACCATTAAAGCTAAAGCCAATATTAATTTGCTTTCGTCCCCACACTTCGTCTTTCCATAAACAGGCTTAGTTACTTACTATCAATGTTATTAAAATCGAACCGTACTGGCCCGGTTCAATCGCCAATTCGATTTTTAAAGCATTCATTATTATCGCACCATTCTTATTACATTGTTTTTATATTATATTTCTCCAAACTAAAGCACTAATGGATGTAGGGATGGAAATAATTGAGGTCTTAGGACTTATGCTTTAAATTTTTGGTAAGTTTGTATTCAACCTAGTGTTTGCACTCAACCTCATTGTTTAGTGTTCAATCAAGCAAAAAAGTTTCTCCATAAAATAATCGTTGAAATTCATAAAATGAGAATGTCTAGGTATAAACTTACAATCAATTTAAAATTTCCTAAACAAACTAATTTGCTATCAGATTTAAATGAAATTTAAATTAACTAACTAAACAAACATAGAAGATAAAATATGCAACAATAATAAAATCACCATCTAAAATTTGTATAATAGAGTTCATTCTGTGTAATTGATCGTGCTGTTGAACTCCATTTGCTTCATATTTATCTTTTTCTTTAACTTAGAATTTAGCAAACATTTTTAGTAAACCAAAGTTAAAGGAAAAATGAGATTCAAGATGTACGTACTAACAAAAGGAGTGAGAATGTGAGAATATATAAAACACTTGGTGTACAATTTTAAATTTTTTTCCTAACTAGATTACTCTTTGAATAAGTTATGAACGAATATTCTTTTGAATCCTTTAAGGTAAAATCTAAATCATTATATATCTAGTTAACTGAATAACAGACAACGCAGGAATAAAGCTTACGCAAGTCTTTTATGGACAGACTATTAAAAGAGAAAGCAAAAGAACAAGAAAAATAATTTTTAACTCTAATTATTACATATTAAGTAATTAAGATAATGCCAAATGTAAAATCAAAATTTTAAAAATTTAAATAATTAAACTCTAAAAGCAATTAAGAAATGGATCATGTGGTTGGGAAATGTGAAGGAAGGTGAAACCAAGAAAAAAGCTCCTTTAGTATTGAAATGGCTGCAATTCACACTTTCGCAGCTTCGAATCTTCGATGTTCTCAAGAATCTCGCCTGTGTCCTATATATTTATTTATTTATTTAATGTACTTTCTAATTAAGAAGAGAAATTATACATTAATTATAACTATATACTTTAATTATACGATTTAACTATACATAATATTACAAGTTAATATATTATGTCAATAAATTAGATTCATTCAATCTTATCTTATATGTTATCATCATATCTTAATTGAGTCAAATTTAAGTTAAAAATTTAGGAGTAATGATACATAAATTATTATTTATTTTTAAAAAATATTTTTTTATTATATCATAAATTTTATTATATTTTTTTTCTTTCTCCATAAAATTATTATTTATTTAGTGTCTATCAAACATTTTCTAAAATTTAATCCAATAAAAAAAATTAGACACAGGTAAATCCGTTTCCATTTCTGTCACAAACAGCCTTGATTTCCATGCATGTGTTGTATAGGAAGAAGAAGAAAAGACGTGATGAGGGTCAGGGATACCACGTGCCTTCGCCTGCAACAATCTGTACTGGGAACTAATTCTATAGGTGGAGCTTTAGCCACCAGTTTTTTTAATTTGTCCAAATTTCAGTTTGCAAATTCTTGTGTTTGAACCACGTACTATTAAAATGTCTTATTACCTCTAATACAAATTATTAATTGTAGAGAGTTAACTCTGCTTATTTCTATTTGTAATTGTTTTGGTTCATTCTCAACCATAAAATTTTGTTCTATTTTTTGAAAAGTGTGACTCCTTATTACTATTTTTGGTGAGGTACAAAATTATTCAACTCTAATGATAAAATTACTCATTTCATGTAAATCACTTCATGATTGCTACATATGAATCATATGATGGATGGTCGACCCTTGTGTCACTAGCAAACAACACAATCCTTTCCCTTCTTTGTATCAAGTGATTCCAGTAATACCTAAATTATCTCATACTAGTAAATAATTGATTTAATTTATATTGGATTTGGTCTCCTTAAATAAATTCTCGAATTCAAATCTTATAAATAGAAAAAACATAATTAGGAGAAGAGAACCTTACTAAAAATAATCAAATTTTCCAACAAAGATTAATTATCGATAAAATTGATAAATATTTTATATCAATAAAATGATTATCCAAAAAAAAGAAATCACCTTCACACCACAGCCTGAAGCAACACCAGCACCTCAATTGCATGGTCCCATTTTTTTCTTTTAAATTATTTAATTTAATTAGTAGCAATACTAAGAAGAAGGAAGATGATAGGATAAAGGGGAGAGAAGAGTAATTCAATGGTACAATACAAGATGAATCCATATCCAAAACAAATTCAGAATTTCAATAAGCTAAAATACTCAGCATGTTCCATGGGTAGTATATATGTTCTTCTAATAAAATATTATTACATCTAATTTATTATAACTTATTATATGCTTCCCAAGGTAATTAAAAACTGTGGCACTCACGGGGGGAGTAAATAAGAACAGAAGTTTTGTAAAAGGTACAAACATGATAACCGAAAAAATAAAAAGGAGGAAAAAAGGAAGATTGGAAATTGCAACTTCTTGCTTTATCTCTGAGGCATGCAGGTGATGATGTAGTAGGGAATAGAATATGGAGGTCACATTTGTTGGTTATGATTATCACTTGACCGTGTTGGGTTAAAGCTTCTCCCTACTTGTTTGTCCAGACAATCTTGTCTTCTTTCTTTCTTTTTAACCAACCACTGCTAAATCTACCATTTATGAAATCATAAGGTCATGTTTCCATGGCTCTGAAAAGCATTTTTACCTATTTATTTCCCTCCTCAAAGTTCTTCAACCTCAATGCCCGATTGTTCTTTTTACCTTTCTGCTGTTGGCCCATTTAAACCAACTTCTAGAAGAACTTTCTCACAGCAAGACCAAGATTTTAGAGCAAAAGGCCAAATATGAGATGAGCTTTTATCTCATTTCTTGAAATATTGTTTTATTATTGACTAAAAGTTATTAGAAATTATAAAATATAAGTTTTACTTAATTATGTAATAAATTATATATACTTACATGTTTATGACTTCTTATAACGTGTTTGATTAGAAAGAAAGAATGGGTTGAAAATGATTAACTGTAAAATATGTCACTGATTAACACTGCTCGACCATACTCGCTTATCATCATTTCAGTGCAATAATTATGGTAGAGCACAAAGATGGAACCATATACATGCATCCACGTTGAGGAAATCATCTTGGCCTTTCGCAATCCTTGCTTCTGAAATGATGATGATTATCCGTGGTTAATAATCATGTCAAAAAGGAATAATAGGACGATACTAAACACATTTTTATAAACAATTTAATATATAGTATTAAATATTAGTATTGAAATACATTATTAAAGCACAGGCTGTATATAGGACCATGTGATCGATAAAAAAAAAAAGTGATTGTGTTGGATAAGACAGGGAAGGAAGAGAATGAGGTCAAAATCACCTTTAGAATGAATGGGTGTGGCGTGTTTCTCTTTCTCTTCTTTCACAGTGTGCAGCTTTCTACTCTACCAAAGGAAACGAAGGCTTTTTCCTTTGTCATCACAACAAGAAGCGTATATGGTCTCACTGATCTGTGACAGAGGCCACTATATAAATATACATTAATTCAAATGCTGCATGCACCTCATCCACATACATACATTCTATCTTTCTATCCTCCTTTTTGGCCTATTGCCATTGAATGGGCATAGCATAGATTATAGAAGCAAAATGGTTTGACAAATCAGCTAGCTATTTGTCTTTTCAACACTTAATTAATGGATAAACTAACTAGTGATGATACGGATCCAATTAAAACTTAAATTTGGACTAAAGCAAAAATTGAGTATCGAAACAACAAATTATACACACATTAACATTTGATCATCCACATCACCGAGCACATGGATAAAAAAACACAGACGATTTTAACTAAACTAGTAGTCTTTCTAATTCGTCTTAAACATGCAATTATATTAAAAAAAACATATTGCTCCTAATAATTATATCCTGCTAAAATAGTTGATTATCTACTGTCATTTGGAAGCAATATTAACAGTAAGCAGATATATATGATGTTTAATTTTTTTATCAGCAGTAAGCAGAGATGTAGTATCAGAAATTATAAAATGGTTAATTTAGTACCATTATGATCCTAGCTAATTCTATATGACATAAAAGCATTATTAATTCTCTTTAATAAAATTAAAAACTTAAATCATGTTGTATAAATTAGACAGAATCATAGACATTTGGTAGTTCGAAACTATTTAATAATTTTTCAATAACAATTGATATATATTAATTATCCCGGCCCCCACCAATTCAACGGCCTTAACAGTCAGCCCATGTTCTACATCTGTTCTCGGTTCTTGTTTGGGGCATATTTCATTGGAGAGACTTCATTATGCCACCATGCATTTTGTCCCGGTGTCTTACAAGGTACATGAACTACAAGATTATTTTTGAATCACTTAGTGCTTAGGTAAAACCCTATCAAAACCAGCGACTCTCTAGTTTCGTGCTTTAAAATTTTAACATTATAAATAAAATTGGCCTAAAACCACATAGTTCGCATTAATGTGACAAACCACTGTTCTTATTTTCACATAAATATTGATCACTCACATCTGTGATTCTTTTTCGTGAACCCATTCCCACATTATCAATATACTTGAACAGTTGAACGCGTCTCTTTCACGATCTTCTTTCCTTCATTTTCTTGTACGTTTTATTTATTTATTTTATAAGCTTTTTCTTGTACGTTTTATAACGTTGCTGCATGCAAATTTAGACATTTCGTACAATTTGTTAATTGTTATCATTTTGTACAATTTAAACATGATATTTATTTTTCTTTTCGTTACTGTACGACTCTTAATGGTAATGGTCTAATGGATGCCAATAACTATGCTGTGTCATATGTACAAAGAGGGTGTAATTGCTTTGTAGTCAACAATATTAATTTCAAAGAGGGGGAGGCTTATGCTTTGTTACAAGCTATGAAGTGTGTAGAGCAATTACCTTATAATGCAGAAATTTTTGAGACAGATTGGAAGACTCTAGTCGAAAATTTAAGGGATGGAGGGATCAGCATTACTAAATGTGGTGTCATTCTTAGCCATATCACACAAATGAAAATTTATGGTTCAGTTTAATTTGCTAGTAGAAATGCAAATAAATTAAGTGGTTCATTTTTTAGCAAAAATGTCCATTGAGATGCCACATAGATGTAATTTCATTGTATTTTCCTTTGTATTCAACACATATGTCAATGGGAAATGCCCTGAATCTTTTCTGTCAAAACAAGTTATTTAAAATTGTTAGAAATTAATTTCTCTTTTTCACTTGTAATACATATTTTAAGTAACATGTATAATATTAAGAAAAATCATTAAAAATATATATTACTCTTAAACAAGACAACCATTGAAACTGAATTTGATGAGTGTTATCTTTCTTACCCAACTCAATACACACAGTCACAACGATGGACTATAAGTCAGGTTTGAATCCTCCCCAACCCAACACACATGGGTGTAGTTTCTTGCATCCCAGTATTACTTTCTTACTTCCTGCACTCCTCATTATATTTTTAAATGGAATTTTCAAAATGTAACGAGAACTACATGAATTTTTAGTCCCAACACATACATTGATCCATTTAATTCATGGGTTATACAGGTTGAGATCTGCAAGTAATTTTTTTAGTTTTTAAAAATATAAGTTACTTGTTTGTTTAAGTTTTTATTGTTTGATTTTTTAAAAATATGAATTATTATTTAATATTTAATATTTTATCTGTTATGTTTTTCATTAGTCTTAGATATCTTTCAGTTTGTATCAATGTTTATAATTTTCTAATTTTTCAATATTTTTTATTTTTTTAGATTTTACATTTTATTATTCAATACAAAAACCAACATTTCAACCTGCAGCCTAAGTGTACCAAATACAAACCATACAACAAAAAAAGACCTACTATTTAACGAGTCTCAGTCCAATCTAATCCATTTAAATATAGGCCATTGCAAAGCAAATTAACTTATAGGAATGCTTATATTCTCTAATACACTTCTCCTAACACATACTTTTGTCTCACCCATCATCCATTTTAGTCCAATCCAAACGGACATTAACTTCTACAGAAAGAACCCATCTACCCCCTTACTACCACATAAACATTAGTTTAATATTTTATATTTCTTTTTATAGAAACATTTAACTTTGATTCAATAGTCTTCTTTAAACAATGCAAATTACAAATATAATAACTTGTTTTCATTTGATGTGATTTAGTAGCTTGAAATTTTCAGAAAACAAAGGAGTCTGGGGGAAAAAATTGTTAAAAGAACAAACTGGACCAATTGTTTTGTATTTTCAAATGATAAGCCTGAGGTTATATTGTAATGAGTTTGCATAATGTAATGTTTGGCACTTTCTATACCCAGTAACATGTTTATTGCATAAAAAATCTTCCACATCTTCAAACACTAAAATATAAGATTTGAATGTAAATTTTTCTAAAAATACTTCTAAAAGTAAAAAAAAAAATTAAAAATAAAATAATTTTTTCTATAAACTAAAATAAATTTTTTATTAACTCTTTTATAAATGTCATTTCATCTTTTAGAAAAATTATATTAATAAACTTTTAAAAATTAATTAATGAAAAATTTATTTTTGCTTATAAAAAAATTCATTTAATTTTTTTTTCTTATTTTTTTTCTTTTAAAAAAAATTATCCAAACAGACCCATAATCTTATACACTTTTTTTTTTTTTAAATAATGATGTAAAAACAGCCCTGCAGATTAAAAATACACCTTTTGATCATTAAAATGAAGTTGATAGAGATACTTAATTTATTGGGAAATAATGACATTTTTTCTTTATAAAAAACGTCGACCAATAGGATTCTAATCACTGCAAGAGCATGACACAGATGCCAGCTACGAGCCCTAGACAGCAATCAAGTGTTCATTAATGTTACCAAAATTGAACGGGCAAGACACCATGACTACAACTTGATGGTATAATTTGTGTGGTCCTTTTCCAGTAGTGCACAAGAATCTCATTACCATTATTCTTGGGTATATAATAAAACGCATCCTTTTTTTCTTCTTTTTCTATTTTGGTTATAAAAGCTTTATATCCAAAAATGACATCATGAATAGGTTTGCCTTTTTACAAATTCTCAAGATTTTCCAATTGGGTTGTTGTAATTGTAAAGCAACGCAATCCTCATGAATTGAAGGTAAAAGCAACCAAGAGGTTTAGACTATAAATCATGGTTAGACATGCTTCCTTTCATTTTCTATCTGCTCCCCCTCCCTGCCAAGCTTTATTGTTTTGGGGAAGGGAGTAGGGTGAATGGTGATTAATTTAAGCCCCTCAAATGCTTTGACAGTGACGCATTGATATACAAACTCAGTTATCAGAAATTCATTTTGCTGGGGCCATGAATCCATTTCCAAACTGACTCGACTGTTCTAGCACCCGATTCTCCTTAGACTCAAGTTCTATTCTAACAAATGAATTGTTTCCCCCGAATTAGGTTTCAGTCAATACCTCCTTCAGGTTGAGTTCCTCCACACATTTTAACTCTTCTCTTAATGCTGAGGTCTTTAACTTTCCTTTGTCAGCAACAGAAATAAATTTCACTCCCAATACCATCTCATGAAAAATTTACCGAGAGCTATTACTCACAAAAGACAGCCCCTAAAGCAATCAACCAATTCTGTCAAGCCCTGCCCTACCTAACCCTTGTGTCCCCAGAATTACAAGGGCACTCACTGTCCTCCATTTAACTCCAACCACAGGTCAGTCATCCTGGTAAAATTGCACACACTCCCCAATCACCATCACCATCTCCAGTGGACTCAGTCATCATGGATTAAAACTATCTCTGCTGACCAGTTGTGATCTAACGATTTCACACCCCAAAAATCAACGTGATTCTTGATTTATGTTTTCACATATTTTAGTTTACGAAAGAGATTTAGGTCAGTTTCTTTTTTATGGTTTAATGGCAAAATCTTGCTCATTCGCCCTCCTATATAGCAATGCTGATGCTTCCACCCTGTTTTATAAGGGAGGGGGAAAGAAGCAGCACAAGTCAAATCCAAGAATAAAAAAAGACACAGAAGGACAAACAAAAATGTAAATTATGAGATACTCACCAGCCAGGATGGACAACAAATCTTCCGTTGTTTAGAGCCCAATTCACCTGCTCAAGAAAAAGGAAAGAACAAGTAGCATTTGTTAGGCTTCAAATTCAATTCACAAGAACACACTCTGCAACAAACACCATATTAGTGAAGATTTTACAGCATGTTGTTCATGGTGGGAATAAACAAAAGAGAAGTTGGAGAAAAAACAGAGAATAAGGAAGGGCTCCCTTCTAATTGATAAAAGTAAAACGGTCTTTTATTAAATGATGTCCGTAAATATACCATGGACTAAGAGTTTAAGTTGCCATTTTATGAGCAAAGGGGAGCCCAGCTGGATGGATTACCTGGATATCAAGGTTTCTAGATAAGCTTATCTACAAGCACTTCTAAAAGAAAATGAGAGAAAAATGAGCATCTCCATAAGCTAAAATTAGCTTATGCATAAGTTAAAAACCATTTTTTAGAGAAGTTGTGAGAGAACTTCTACAAATTAGCATATACATAAGCTAATTTTAACTCATGGAGAAACTCATTTCATTTGTTCTTCGTATTTTCTTTTCCTAGAAGTGTTTCTAGAGAAGTTTATCCAAACTAAATCATGAATAGTTTGATTTACAGTAAATTTCATCACATAGGTTACCCTTTTTATCCCATCAAATTACTCTAATATTATGAAGACCTGTAGCAATGCAGGAATCTATATTTTTTAACATGACAGACAGACAGATTAACATAACATGCTGATAGTTTGGAAATAAAACCATACCTTATCAGTCCCTGGGGAATTTGCAACAACGTGAGTAACCTGTTCATCAATCTGGTTGGTGCAAAAAGCACCAAACTGTTCAGCTGTCTGCCATAATGGGTGAAGGTGAGGATTTGCTTCACCAACAGGAAATACCCTACTAAATACTATGCGACAACCAGCTAAGATTTTTCTCTGCTCTGATGCTAGTATATTTCTGACATCCACTTCTTCTAAGGATCGAGAAGCAAAAAAGATTTGATGTATTTTCTCAATAACCTAAAGAGGAAGAGAAGAAATTATCAGCTGAACAGGTCATACCAAATTAAAGAGAAAAAATTAATATATACTCACTGCCAAAGAGGATGCCAGAGTTCCAGCTTCAGGTCTCTCATCATGATCAATCTCGAGAAGGGAAGGGCCAGGCAGTCCAAACTGACGTCTACTACAAGGGAAGTATGTATACCTGCAATGTCTTAAAATTTAATCTAGGAATGATTCATCTGCTAGATATATAAAACCAGGAAAGAATTGCATGAGTTTGAAACCCCATGTTACACGGACCTTTCCACCACTATCAGGTTCAGTTTGTTATGAGGCCAGACCCTCACAGAATCATCTATAATTACAACAGATGATTCCATACCCAAAACGCCTTCCAAATCTTTGCTTTTGGGAGCCCTCTCCTCACCATCAACTGAATCAGTATCATCACCTCTAGAGATAACTCTTCCAGCAAACAAAACTCCCTTTGGATCAAGCACCTTTGCCATTTCTGTTGCATATAGCTTGTTTCCCATAGTGTACAGATGCAGCTCATAGAGCTTACTAGCCTATAAAGCATTTGGGAAAGATATGAATTCTTTATTTCAAAATTAAGCCATTGCACAATGTCATGCCCAAAGCATATAAAAGAATCCATATTATTACCTTCTCCAAGAAGTTCCAGATTCCTGGTCTGAGTTTAGTCCACATTCCCATATGAGGAAATCGAAAAAGATGTCTGTGTGGTTTCTCACGGTCCTGCTCTTCTTTCTTTCTCAATATCTCATCATGCACAGGATCAACTTCCACAAACTGAAAGAGAAATTGTTAACTTGCAATAACACAAATTTTCATCCAAAGGAGAACCCATTCCATGCAAATTACCTTAGCAGAATTAAGTAGTGTGTGATCTAGATCCAATACAAGGCACAATTTTCGAGCAGAAAACATTTTATTCTGTTCTTCGATCCTCCTTGCTCTTTCTCTCTGTATAGCAGCCTTCTGCTGCTCATCATAACCTTCAAAAAGATGCTCAACATCTACCCATGTACTCTGGGATCGACAGGTACCTGATGCAGTTGTTTCATTAGCTGATACCGTGCCAGCCTGCAGGTTCTGAGAGTTTGACACAACAGATTTCTGTTCCCCTCTATCTGAAGTAAGGGGAACAGATGCTGAAGAAAAAATTTGAGCAACAGGAGTGTGAGTTGATGATTCTTGGGAAACAGACATAATATCAGCAATGTTTTTCAGATTACGGGCGAATTGTCGAGCAATATCAGGTTGTGCACTTGATTGAATAGGCACTAATTTACTATCCACCCTACCCTCAAGCTTCTGGGCATTGACATTGTCCCCAGTTCCCTGGTTGTTAGACAAGGGGGATACAATGGCTTTGAATTGCTCATTCCCCAAGTTCCCACTCTTTTGAATAGTATTATTAGTGTGGAGAATGCGCCGTGGATCACGGGGTTTCATGCGAATCTTTCCTGAATCATCTTGTAGGGTTTGTGTCTGATTGTGCCAACCACATGCAAAAATGTAAACTACAGTTAGCTTGACGGACTTTCATAACACTAAATTGTGACTTTCAAATTCCACAACTAAGTTCATTCATAATCAAGGATCATGATGTTAAAATTTTCAATTCAATTTTTAGAAGAAAGAAACAGATAATTGGATATTAAGACCATAGGCACAAGTGAATATTCAAAAATTGACTTCAGTAGTGTATACTTAAGACAAACAGCATTTTACCGTGGAAGTGGATTGTGATGAAACTGGAAGCACTCCAGCAGAACTTTGAAGACCAGTGGCCATTGATGAACCAATACTTGCAGTTGAATCTGTTCCCATAGCCAAATTTGAGCTTGTTGGATGCAGCAGCATATTTGTAGCAGATTCAGCAGATTTCTTCTGGGCTTCTGCTATTCTAAGTAAGTTAACCAACATGGTTGGATTTACAGCTGCACCTTTCAATAGAGCAGGTAAGGAAGCTAGCACATTACTACTTGTAATTGGTGCCTGCTCATTTCTAATGCTTGTTGCATTGCAATTATCAGAACCAGTACAGGAACTACTGACTGTATTCAAAGTCTTTTTGGGTTCAGGTCCAAATTTGTCCATTAAATGATTCCTCTCTATCAACTGAGCTCCAGGCCCAGCATTCTCTTCCGCCAACCAACCACCACTTCCAGTTCTTACTTCCCTCATATTATGCTCAGTATTTTCCAATGAACTTTTTAGTCTTTTTGATACAGTACCATCCAAAGAAGGTTCTTCAGCAGCCTTTTGTTTCCTTGAGATTGTTGTTCCAGCATATTCCACTTTAGGCATATTATGTATCAATGTAGATTGGTTATCCACAGCACTTGCATCAGAATTAATGAAACGAAGCCTAGGATCTCTATTCTTTGCAGAGCTTTTCAATGGCAAAGACCCAGGACCTGCTGCATCAACTCTAGAACTAATGAATCCATGCAAGCTGGACCTATCCATGGAAGTAGCAGAAACAGGTGGCTGATCCAAAAGAGTTGGCTTAGTGCTTGTTAAAATATCACCAGTAGAAGCACTAGAGACCTCCTCGTTTGTATCGACAATCTCATCCTCACAGTCACCTGAAGGCGTTGGACTTGGAAATTTATCATTTGTAAAAAGGGAACTTCGACCAAACTTCTGTTGATATGTGGAAACAGCTTTTAAAGCATCAGTTTCATAGAGATGAAATTTAGAACCTTCACTATCAAGTTCCATCTTTCCCGACTCCATCTTAGCAGCTGCTGACCCAGATCTAACCATAGGTTCTCCAACAGTAAGTAATTTATTCACAGGGAAGCATGAAGGTGCTTCTCGGGTTGGTGATGGTAAGCTGTCAGCATCATGATCCTTGTGAAGGTCTAACAGAGGGAGCAGAACCCCTCTACCTTTAATACTATTTTGTCCAAATTTTAAAGCATGTGAGGCCCCAATTATGTCACTATGCAAAGGCTTACTATTAGAAATCAATTCAGCAGCTTCTACAGCTTGATTTTCCTGGGTCTTTATCTCATGGGTCTGTACAGTGGTCTGCAATTCTTTCTCCTTGCCAATAGCCTCACTATTTACTAAAGCACCAACAGAATCAATTGCAGTCATCATACCCTGAATCTGTAGGAAGAAACAACCACATTTCAGATTCTATCCCATCTTTGAATTTCTAAATTGAAGATTATGAGGATAATAGTAAAACGACTTCCAAAATCCAGTTAACTTTAAACATCACCTCTTTTATATGCTCTGGAGAAAATAATTGAGTCTGTTGCTGATCCTTCACAGAAGAAAGTAATCTGACATGAAAAGTGTGTAGTAAAGAAAACATAGTTAGTGATAAATGGCATTGCAAACTGAAATAATTCACTGCTACAACCTAAAAACTTAGATTTTGAAAGACCTTAATATGTTATCCTTGTAGTGTTCCTTTTTTAAAGTGTCCATAGAGCAAAACACCTACGATAAATCATAAAACAATCATGACAAAAATCCCAGTAGAAACAAAAAAAATGATATCAGCAAAAGCAGTCAAGGAAGGGTCTTTACAGAATAAACCACTTCAGTAGCGTTAAATGACATGCGAACGAGATCATCCCTCTCAGAATCAGCAGGTCTAGAGAACACTTCAGGAAGAGCATTTTGCAGCTTACTGCAAGTTTGAGCAAACGACCTACAACAACAAACAAAAAATCAATTTAATGTTACAAACATTGTAATGTGACTCCAATGCCAACAATTCAGAGAAAAGGAACACAAAATCCATTAACAACAGTTCCACTTACTCTGCCACATTAGCAACGGTAACACCCTCTAGAACACCCCTCACACCAAGCTGCTCAGAATTAGAAACATCCCTCTTCACATCATCAAGCTTCTCAGAATCAGAAACAGCAACAACACACTCTGCTTCTCCTTCAGGTTCCGCGTCGGCATCAATCTCACCCTCCTCTAACTCTCCTTCCTCTTTGTCCACATCCACCACCACCACATCCTTAGGATTCATAGCAACAGAGGCCAGTCGATTGGAGTTGTTGCTGTTACTGTTAGCATTGGCATCAGAGTCCACTTCCATCACAAAAATATCATTCAAAGGCTTGTTCTGCACGGCCTGTGCCCAAGCAAGGTTATACAAACCCGACGCATAGCCGCGACATATAGTAGGGTACTTTGAGTAAAGATCATGAACAGCCCAAACCCTAGCATCACTTCCATTGGGCTTATTGTTATTATTTAACACCTTAACATCTTGCTTATTGAAATCCTCTGCTGAAATCTCTTCTACCGAAGCAGTATCCGAAATCTCACCCTCTTCAGCATCCTCTACCTCCTTCCCCATCTTCTCCAAGTTTCCCAATTTCTCACAATCCAATAACGATCCAAAAACCATAGAGAGCAGAGCCAACCAACCAACAAACAAAACCAACCGAGAATCGAATCGAGATCTAAAATAGCGGGAAAAGTTTTATGGCGAAGTGATTAAATTAGGGTTCCAATTTCGTTCCTTCGAAAATCTCAGATTTAGGGCGCAGCAACAGTGTTAAAAACTAAAATCGGAAGTTTCACCGCGTCGGATCTGTTCCGTGCGATCGCGAATCGCAGAAGGTTTTCTTCAGATTCGACGAGCGACTAAGGCATCAGATTTTTCGAAAAAGAGAACAAAAATGACAACAGTAACGATAATAGTGAAAATTTTGATTATAAAAAAATAAAAACGAACAAATAATAAACGAGGGTCATGGAAGAATGGGAACAGGAGAAAGGGAGAGGAGATTTTATAGGGATACGATGCGAAGGAGAATCTATGGGATTTTGAATCTAGACCGTACACGTCAGTGATCCCCGAAAGAAACCCCGTGTGGTGCTTAGCGCTTACGAACGAGAATGACCCAAGTACAGTGCAGACTTTTACTGTGTTTCCGATTTTATCTATTTTTTAAAACGATAATCCTTTTTTTTTTTTCAAAGCATAAAACGATAATTCTCATAGTTGTTAATATTTGATTTTTTTTTTTTTAACAATTATAGATGTAGATTTCTTTAAAAACCTCCAAAATTAATTATTAAATAATTATGCAATGATTTTTACAAAATGTGTTGAATGACTGAAATGAGTTCAAGATTTTATGATTAACTAATAAGATTTATAAATAAAATATAAATAAATTGATTTAAAAAATTGAGTTTCAAATGTTATATAATATTGATCAAGATATCCCCGTTTATTTTCAATAATATTTTTATCTAAAAAAATCTTTTATTTCTAAAGAAATCATCTTCTTGGGAATGAGATTTTCTTTATAAAATATGTTTTTGTTTTTTATATATAAAAAAAAATTAGTTGTTATTT
>PYAF01003543.1:2554589-2574622 GCA_007407185.1 Glycine tomentella
AAATGAAAATGATGTCCAATAAATATTATAACTTGGTTCTTTGTCTTTAAAAAAAATTGCCCTTTTATATTTTTAAAGTGATTCAAAATGAATCTTCCATTAATAAGAAGTATTTTTATTGATAATTTTAAGATATTATAGATTAAAAATTATCATAAAATGATACTTTTTATGAAATTTTTCTTATGCATACAAGTTAGTATAGGTAACCTAAAAAATATTTTTACCTACACATGTTTAATATAGGAATAATTCAAAGACTTATATCTATTATTTTTTGGTGTAGCTAAAACTATATAAAAAAAAAAAACTATACCTAGTATGGGTAAAATTCATTCAAAATTTATACATACGAGTTATTATCTTAGATAAAATCCCATTTTCAAAAAGTTATGTAAGTTAAATAAGTTGATTACATGGTCAAAGGTTTAAAGAGACTAATAAGTATTATTCTTCCTAGTTATAATATTTATTGGACATCATTTTCATTTCTTAGTTTTAAAAGTATTTTTATGTGGCAATTAAACTATAAGAATAATATGATTGGGTGATTGATCCAAAAACAAACATTAAATACAAAAAACAAGTATTGATATTTAACCCAAATATTGAGTAGATAGTAAAAACGATTACATAATTTACTTAATACACTAAATCCCTTAAAAAGATGAAAACTAGTCTCTTGTTAATATGAGAGACAACTACAAATTGAAAGAATTACAAAAATGGAGCTTGGATGAAGATGGAGGCATAACAACAAACCCTGGATTATTATATGAATGTTTTCCAATGATTGTCACCTCAAATTTCTCTCATAATTTATATTTGATATTCCTTCCATAAATACAATTCTTATAGAGATATGTATAATTGGCTCAATGAAAATCAATTATTCTTCAAGTAGCCTTCCAAAAGTATTCCACTCAATGACTATAACTTATCACTGAGCAAAAATAATGTTTATGACTTGTTAACTTTAGAGGTTATTCACCAAATGATTGAAATGTATTGCTTAACGAATCCTTGTGCCGAATGGTTTTATGAGTAAGTAATTCTAAATCACAAGCAATTTTATCTAAAAAAGAGAAAAAAATTGCAATAATTAAGAGAAAGATAAAATAATTATTGTAATTTAAGCTTGGAAATGTAAATAAATGCACTAATTATTACGTGATGATAAAGCTAAGAAATATTAAATTAAAAGTTTGTCAGATATCTCTCTCTTATTTTTTTTATTAGTATATTTTATTTTTATTTACATAAAAAGTTAGAGAGACATCAAATAATAATAATAATTATACTCCATTTTTTAAAAGATAATTGAAAGACTTACCCAATCCTCGGAGAAATCATCCAATGCAGTTCTTTCACGCATGGCATGAGCGATCCATTCAAATATTCAAACGAGCCACTTGTCCTGAAGTCCTGAATCTACTAGCTAGGCTCCATCGACCTTTTTATCATAACCATCCAACGGCGCAAAAACCTTAGAAGGTGATTGCACCGTTGCACCCTACCGCACCAGAAAACTCTCCATCTCCCTTATCCCGCGCACATCACCACAACTACTGTAACCACAATGGCGGAAGAGCCCGAAACCAATCCACCGCCGCCGGAACCTCCAATCCCCTCCGCACCGGACGTCGCGGAGGAAACTGCAGCTCCGGCTCCGGCAACAACGTCGCAACCAAGCGCCGAGATCGCCGCTCCTCTGGCGCTAGCTCGGAAGCGGCAGCGCCGTCCGAGTGTTCGCCTGGGGGAGATCGGCGACCAACGCGCCTCCGCACACTGCCATGACTCGCACACGCGCCGCCCGAGCATGCCGCCATGGAGCTGGCGGACTCCGAAAGAATCTTCCAGAACCTCGAAGGCGCGCTCCGTGACGAACCTCGCGAACGGCGGCGAAGAGTTCGGAAACAGCAACAGCCGAAGAGGAAAAGCAAAACGAGGACCAGCGACGAAGCGATTGAGAACAAATTGGGCTCCTAGAGCGACAATCGACGAAAACGGTGACGAAGAAGGTTTTAGGGATTTCGAACACGAACACGAACAGAGTCCAGTGCACTCGGTGGAGGACAACGGAGTGGATTATTGGCACGTGGATCGGAACGAGGATCCTAGGGTTAGGGTTTCGGAAAACGACGGCGTTGAATCGGAGTCGTGGGAACGGATGAAGAGCGATGGAGTGAGGTCTTGGCTTTACGAGTTAGGGCTTAGTAGGTATGCGCCTATGTTTGAGATCCATGAGGTCGATGACGAGTTGCTTCCGATGTTGACTTTGGAGGATCTCAAGGACATGGGGATCAATGCTGTTGGTTCAAGAAGGAAAATGTACACTGCAATCCAGAAGCTGAGGAAATGCTTGCCGTGACATGACCGTGTTGTAATCGGATCAAGATGAATGTATGTATGTATTATATATTTGTATATGTATGTGTAGTTTTTCTTTGTTCTGGCTTTGAAATGTGGATAGAAAAACGCATGTATGTACAAGAGTTTTTGATTTATGTCACTTTATCTATGGTAAATGAACAATAGGTGGGATTAGTGACTGTTATTTTTGCTTTCTGGTTGAAATTTCTTGATGACATGTTTTCTTTCCCTTTTTTTCCGTGTGATTTTGTCGCCTAATTGAAGTAGCCGGTTACCTGATCTAAAGTGCTTCTTTAACATGGGAGAATGATGAATGTGATGCATGATCACTTAATCAATGCAGCACTCATAATCAATGAGAATTTAGTGTTGAAATTAGAAGTTTTTGCTCTTTTATCTATAAGTCTGAATATGTTTTGAAGTAATGTACGATTTAATGTTTCTTGTTAAGCCGAGGATTGATGTGGTCTTGTAAAATGGAATTTTATCATGAGTTGAGAAATATGTAGTGTAATTAATTTATCCTATAGTTGATGAGAATGATCCCTCCACTGTAACTTCTGTATTCATCCATTAAAACCTGCCAAGGACTAGGGAGATTTTACACTTGTTTCTTACCTTCCTTGTCTTTTAGAGAAAGACTTTGAGGGCTGGATAGAATTTTGTTTCTGTTTTCCGGTTAACCTTACTCTGTCTGTATTCTAACTTTGATACTGCAATAGGGGTAATCTTTTTTTTTTTTTTTTTTCCTTTCTGAAATAATGAACGCATCATGCGAATCAGATGTGATATTGTGCTTGCAGTTGATACTGATAAGATTTCCTGAAATAATTGTGTTTATCTTTATATTTTGCAAAGTGATCAATTAATAGTCATAACATTTATGGTGGTTGCGGAGGCATCTTTTCTTCTCATTGTATACTAATTTGTAATTTTGTATTCTTATGTAAAAAGGATTTGCTGAATGGTATATTGTCTATATGTTATGACTTATGATTAATCTTTTGGTACAAGTGATTGGACACAAGTAGTTAATGTGCTGAAGTTAAAGTTAAATTCGGGTATTACCTGAATTTAATCCTTGACGGAAATAATTTTTGGTCAGATTTTTTTTGTCTCCGGATTGAACTCTAGATTAATTAGAATCTTTTTTTTCTGATGAACCGGAAGGTTAAGACAAAAAAAACGATTAATCTTTCTGCTACTTGATCATTATTGTAACTACTTTCTGCCATGTGAGTTGACATTGAGTTAGTTTGTATTTGAAATGATACAATGAGTAGAAATATAGATCAACTGACTGCCACAGCTTGCCTGAGCTGCTAGTATCAATAGTAAGATTTCATGTGGTGAAATTATAGCCACAGTTTACATAACCCTGGAATTCAAAAACAGTCATTTAGTGCAGTGCCACCTCAGCTGACTTCAATCAGATTTTGACAGTGAAAACTGAAAAGTGAGTGAGTTAAACCCGACTAATGGTTAGTGATTAGATTTGATCCGTCTTCTTGCATACCATAGATTAGATTTGGACAGAGTCGGAGACTTTCTTGTTTTATTTGTCGTGCATGTGGTTGACCTGTTAAGGAAATTCAAAAGAAATGAGGTTTGCTTTCTTATTTTCATTCGAGTTTGATGCCCTCTTGATTCACCTACTGTCATGCAACATTAACTGAATTGAAATATATGATGATTTTGTCTTAGGCACAGCTCCAGAGATCACTATGAGTTGAGAAGTTTTTGTGAAGACGTAGTATATCTAGTTCATGTTTGGTTTTGATGATTTTTTTAAGAAAAAGGTTATTATTATTATTATTATTATTATTATTATTATTATTTGCCTTGTTCTAATTTTGATTATAAATTATTTCACTCATAAATTAAGATCATTAGACAAACCAATAAATAGCTGCTGCTTAAACTGACTTTCTTATGAGTTTGGTTTATAAGAAAATAATGTTTAAACAGGAACACTTGTCAGCATATCTGAAATTGATCCAATTCTATCTACAACAAACTTTATTGAATCGAATTATTATGATTTAGCTAATGGGATAATTTTATTAACTACTTTTAACCTCAAACTGGCCAATGTGCTTGTGAAGCTAATCATGGTTGTATGCTTACTTTTTGAATTAAGAGTAGTATTTTATCTTCTCACTATATTCTCTTATAATAAACATTTCTCCACCTCTGAACTCCGTATTCTGTCGGGCTGATTTAAATAAAATGCTTCTCCTTTCAAACAAGTTAAGAATCTATTCTGTTTGTTATTAGAGGTTCCCTATTTCCACATAATGATGAGTGGAATTTCAGTTGCTTGCGCCTTACCCCGTCTCTAATATCCTTTAAGTCTCAACCACTCTTGCGAGAATGTAAATATATTAAACAGAATAAAATATTACTATCACCCCTCTTATCTGGTACTCCACCAAATAAGAAATGTTTATTATCATCCCTCTTATAATCAATTAGAAAAGTAAAAGAGATGATAGTATTGTGAGGACCAGAATCTTTTGGAAAGGAATTACGTTGTTTCTTTTTTCCTTTTTAATAAAATCGTGTGATAATTAGAGCCTTCTATTTGTGAGTATCGAAGAGAGAGGTCCAGGTCCAAAGATTGAAAGTTGGACTTTTGCTAAACGAACTCTAGAGCTGTAGAGTAGAGAGTTGAGCAGAGGTTGGAGTGTTGGACTTTTGATGTTAACTATTAAGTGATTAGATTTTTATTTTTATGTGAAATGTTAATTGTTAATTTTTTTAGAATGTTATTGGGGGAAATTTGAACTTATGACTTCTTTCTTTGATCATCAAGTTAATTTTATATCTCCTCTTAAGTGGCTGGGCATTACTTTTAACATAATCTCTCCTTATTGATTTAATAAAGTGAGTGAATTGTTATACATTTTTTAGTATTTTTATGCAGATTAAAAAAATTTCTTCTTACTAGTTTCACAGTCTCTACTTTCTTTTAAATTTTATTTCAGATAACAGAAAAAAAATTAAATTCTCAAAAACATATACGAAAACATTTAAATTCTCAAAACACTTTTTCTAGAATCTTCAAAATGTTCCTTCAGCAACATATTCAAAATACTTTCACAATTTTAGTTTTGAAATGTATTAAATATTTATTGAAAGTTTAATTTGGAAATGTTTCATAAATCATTCTTAAATATTTTGTAATCAAATTTACAGAAGAAAAAAAATGTTTAATACATTTCAAATCTAAATTTTTTAAAAGAGTGTATAATACATCAAAATTAAAATGTCTAAAGAAAGATTGAGAAAGCATCTTTATTTAGACTTTAGGTAATTTTGGAATCACAGTGAAGAAATTGAATTTTGAAGGAATATGCATAGTTGGTGGTCCTTGGGTAATTGAACAGTCCCAATTCAAATTTAGGAATCAGTGGCTAAACCAACATAGAAAAAATAAGTAAGAAAGGAGAACGAAACAGTTTTCAGATATGGGAACCGATTCTAGTATAGTGTAACGGAGCTGTATATTCTTGGGACAGCAGCCACTCCCCCTTTACGTACAATTTTTCAGTGCACCTTTTTTTCTTTGGTCAGTGGAATGCAGCTCTTGCCTCTTCAGGAGTAAGCAAAACTAACAGAATAGCAGCATATTCACAGTGTAATGGAGCTGTATATCATTATTCTTGTGCATCATTTCATACTTCGGTTCCAAATTTGTCTATTTGAATCCAAGGGCCTCTTATTATGGGTAACAACATCCTTCATGCTGCGATCAATTTCAATCTCAATTTTCATGTATAGTTTTTTTTTCCCCAACATAACTTTCATGACGTGTGATTTAAAATAAAAACGCTTAGTTTTAATGTCCGTTAGGTAACATGAGAATCAAACCTTTTAGAAATTTTTTGGTTCGTAGAAATTAAAATCTGGATATAAGCAATTTACAACAATTCACACACTACTTAACTAATTGAACTAGACTTTTTCATAATCTTATTAGAAGTTTACATAAAGTTTTATATACAAATTTTGTGATTATCATATATAAAAAAAGGTTATACGAGAATAGGGTGTATTAAAAAAGTTTAAATAATTTGTAAAGTAGTTCAATTTATTTATAATCTTATAGAATTTAATATTTCGTATTTAACTCAAAGTGTTAGGGAAATATGACATGTGTTATAGCTTCATGCTTGAACATTTAAAATTGTTGAAACATTAGTTAATAGTTATACATAAACTTACTCGCCTGTGAAAGACCTAATACAATGATCTAGTCAATGACAAAAATAAGAGTCTGATCCACAGGTTAAGGCAACGGTTTTTTTGGTACTTGGATAACTTTTGAAGACTTCCATCCAAGAGTTGTCCAGATAATGGGCCTCTTAAGCCATATAACAAAGTGGTCCAGTCCATAATCTTCATACAGATTGTTAAAGAAAGTAGGATAAGCTCAACAACAACAAAAAAGATGGTGAGATGTGGAGACGTTTTCTCGACCAGAAAAACAAATATTATGTTAGGTTTTAGTTATAGGCTATTAACCTACACACAAACATCCACTCTTTTGTTTATTTAGTTTCAAAAACATTTTATATCTAATATATTTTCCAATTTAAACGAATAATAATATAACCTATATTAATGTTGTTGTTGTTGTATTAGACTTTTATCATTAAATTTTGAAATTATATATTAGTTAGTTTGTTTAAAGTTTAAAGCTTGTTGACTTGTGTACAAGTTTTCTTTTGGAATAAAATATGTATATCTTTTATGAAAAATAATCTTATTTGGACAAATATGATTATTATAAATAATAAAACTTTCATCTTAAATATTTAATGCAGTGCATACTCCATATAAGTTCAGATCTGTTGGCCTACTTATAACTATTTAAAGGATTAGACTAGATTTTTAAAGAGATCAAATGAGGCAAATAAGTTAAACTCAAACCTTATATTTGAAAAGCATTTCGGGCTCATGTCTTATTAAACTTATTTCTTTTAAAAAAATCTACCCCTATATCATATATTTGAGTCCTTAATCTTAAAAGTGAAATAATTTCAATATATACTCTCCTTCCTCACGTGTCTTTTAAGCTTTCAAAATAATTTTTATTAACTAGTTATTCATTCAAACAAAATAGTGGTATATTGGTCCTAATTTATACTGCGGCATTTACTATGCTCTGTTTAGGATCATTTTTATTAATAATGATTTTTTCCTATTTAACGAAAATAAAGAAAATATATATACTTTTCTTAATCTATCTTGTTAATGGTTAAATTTATTTGTATTCATAATTTAAGTCATTAATTTTGAGAATGATTTCTATACGTATTTTCTTTTTATATAACTGTCGTATTTATTTTTTGGTATCGGCCCTATGAACACTGAACTTGCATGTTGATTCAATATTTTTTCTTATTTAATTAAATATACTTACTTTCATTAATTCATTTAATCAATTCTAAACTCCATTCAATTAACATTAGATATAATGTTGATATTTGCAAAAATAATTTCTATTAAATTAAAACAATTTCTGGATAACTATATGTTATAAATGTACATACTTTTAATTAATATTTTATTAGTAAAAAAAAGTACCTTATTAATCAAATTAATTTTTCTCCATTTTTATTTTTTATTTTTAATATTAAAAGCACCCATATGCATGAATTATTTGCTAATTTTATGTACTGTTCTCGCGGGTGTCAGAGCTTTACAAGACTAACAATTGAGAAATACGCTGATTTCCTACATAATTAAACTGATAAAAGTGCATTATTAATTTAATTAGTAAGCTCAAATTTGTTAAGTACAAATATAGTAAAGGAAATGCGCATCATGTACATGTAATCAGTAATACATACATGATACATATCTAACTAATAATTAACATCTGACACTACTTATGCACAAAATAAATTAATATCAATTACTCATTATGTTTGTAAACTTGTAGCTTGAGAATAAACGATAGTATAATTTTTTTAATAAGCATAATAAACAATATAAATGAGAACAAATAGAGACTAATGGGTTAGTGGATCAAATTAGATTGAGTTTTGTGCTTGGTAATACAGTTGATGGCCCAACATGGGAATACAATTTTGGGTAATGCTACCCGCCCCCAAAACCCTAATTGAATAAACACTGTTTTGGGAGGATGTGATTCTCCATAATCTCCATGTCAATTAAAAGAAATAAAAAAAGGGGAAGAAAAATCAAAATAAATAATAATCAAAACCCATTAGAATAGAAAAATTGGAAAAAGAAAAAAGAAACTAAGAAAAAGAAAAAAACAAAGAGAGGGAAAAAGGGTTTTAGATCATAAGTTAACAATTAGGGATACAATTAACAAGATGCATTTGAAGTTACTTGGGGGTCCTCACTTTCAGTTTGTGGTTCTACCGTAATGGAGCACCATGACATGATCTGTGGTGGTTGCGGAATCTGAAAGCAAAGGTCTTGTGGTGGTGTCCCTCGGACTCCAAATGTTATCCCTCACATGCTGCAACGTCAAGAAAGGTAAAAGTTGCTGCCCTCTGCATGTTATCTCTATCTGCAACAGTATTTCCATTCATTGCACATTTATTATTATTCATTCATTCATTCCAACCTAGCTCATTATCATTATCATCTTCCACATTATATACACACATCACGTGGGTATACAGTGATATATCCACCACCACCACAAGAAAAAAGAAATATATATCATGCGAAACAGAAAAGAAATAGTAATAGAAATTACAATACATGACCTTAGCAAATGGTTAAACTCAATATACATATCATGATGATAACTTTACATCAAGTGCGTGATTATAAGAAATGATAGTCATAATGTTCATTATTCGTCTTTTCCATCTTTTCTAGTTATATATTTTTTATATAACTTTTTTGTGTGCATTATTTTGATTTACTAAAAATCATCATTGTGTTTACTTTTCTCGTATATAATCTCTCATTCTAATATTTATATCTGTCTTTACGCGACGGCTCGCTTTAGTTCACTTTCAAGTAAAGAGACTCTACAATATTGAAGCTACATACACACAATATGTCATATTGATAATCTTTATAATTATTTTCATCTTATAATCAAATGGGTTAAAGAAATATAAGAGAAACACAACTCTTAAAACTAATTTTCTTAATTACTGACTTTGCAAGGAGATATAATTATACTCAATTTGACTCTTAACATTTCACGATATTATTAATTTCTTCCACTAAATGGTCATATCATTAATTAATCTTACCCTTAATTTAGATGCACCCGTAAATTAATCTTGTTAAGAGACCGGACAAAGCTACAGAAATTATTGCAAATTAATCACTAATCTAACATGATAAATTGTAGACACAGTAATGCTAGCACATAGAAAATCTTGATTAAGACAAAAAACTTGAAAAAAATACTACTACCTATTTAATTTTTCTCTATTTTTTTTATATATCTAATCTAATATTGTTTTTTCTTCTTCTGCAAATATAGTGAATATGAAATCAGTATGAAGTAATGCTTTGTCAGTGGCTTACGTCTTGGGCCTACTTACCAACGCATAAGATCTTTGTAACTTCTACTTTACGCATAAGATTGATCCCCATCTCCACTTTCCTATTTCATTTTAATGTTTCAGAAAAGTAATTTCCTCCTTTAAGCAATTAAGCCAAGAGATTCCTAAATCCTTAAGCATGCACGCATATTCGGGTCAGCGGGCAATCGTGGAAATGCCCACCCAACCCACGATCTTAAAAACTGCCCTCTCTTTAATCATTATGGGGGTCCATTTAGACTTTGCTCCCAAGCCATAATCATGATCCCTTAGACTTCAGTGTTTTCTATTCTATACATGCCCCCAATACTATTATTATACTATGATATCATATGGTAATGCTACTACTATCACCCAATAAACAAATCACTAACCACCTATTATTAAATAAACAAATAAATCCGAAAGTTTGAAGAAAAAACCAAAAATACATAAACACCATACATAACGTACAATATAATATGATGCAATGGTGGATCCATGAAGCACGGCGAAGAATAGGCAAAGGCACAATCTAGAAAAGAAAAAAAAACTATCGTAATTTAATATAATAATATATATAACTTGTATTCTCTTCTTCGTTTCCTCCTTCGAAGGGACCTAATCACCCCTTTATATTACTAAATTTTCATGGTCATCATGCACGTCTCTATCACGTTGCGCCACCCAAACCCTAATGCATGCGAGCGTCAACATTACTACATGAAATAATAGCCCTTTTGATTTTTTCATCATCGACTATCTAACTAGTTCTATAAAAAACTAACTCCATATCCTTTATTTAATATTATACCACCGGTTTGAACTTGAGAAACCATATTAATAAAAAACTAATCAAAGTGGCGTAGTTCTTCATATATCCTTCGAATTAGTTTTTTAATGATGCATGCATATCACTCACCAACTTTTATTGTTATTATTATATAGTATTAAAGGATATGCACGTATCTTCTTACTTTTTCTTTTCTTTTTATTCTATAGATGTGAAATTAATTTCTTTTGATATAAACTGAAATTTGATGTTGAATTGGACAGTACTGTGAATTAGATTAAGATTTTGTTCTTATTAGGGACTTAGAATCGATTTATACTGTAGTTGGTGGAAGATGCTGCCTACACATAATGGGATTCTTTTCTTTTGGTTCCATTCCATGAGAGTGCAGCACTTGACAGTTTGATGGAGCTTTTAAGCCAAATATTCCGTGGAAAAGGAGAGAGAGCAAATGGAAATTAATGGGAAGGGCCTACATTAGCTGTGGGATATCAAGCGAAAGCGTGACGAAAGGGGAGAGAGAGAGAGAGAGAGAAGGCATGCAGATAGGTATTGAGTGGTGAGAATGACAGGGTCCACGTGTGATTTTCGAAGCCCTAGGATATGATGTTTGAGTTAAATTAACAAACAAATATCTCATAACCTTTTTGTATGAATAGAAGGAGTAGTGCTGTCAACTAAGTAGGCCAAGATAAAGATATATATATATATATAATATCCAAGTTGAAGTTGTGTTTTTACATCTTAAAGTCAATGCACTCTTTATAAATTACAAAAGCAACAAGGAAAGGGAAAAACAAATAATAAAGCGAGGGACACACACCTTCCACCATGAAAGACATCTTTTTACTTTCTTGCATTCATTATTGCCTTGACTATCTATTATATATATCCATGTTCATATTATTGTAAAAAGCAAAACAATTTGTTCTTTTCTAAACCTTTTGAATATCTATATATTTTTTCTATTAAGCTATATATGTTTCTTGTAAACAAAAGTTACACCGTATTTTTTATGGGTAAGATGTCAAGTCACCGTATTTATTATTAACCCTTTTCTCTATATAATATATATGCATGTGGAAAATGAATACTCTATTTTTGGGTTGCATGAGTAGAAAGATAGACAAAAAAAAAATGAAGAGAGAGAAAATGATGTATTAGGAAAAGAGGAGAAAGATAAGAAGAAAAATAAAATGAAAAAGAGATGGAAGATCTACGTTAATAATAAGAGAGTTATATATGTAATCTTTAAAGATATGTGAAGTATATCGGCCTTACTTATCCATTTGCCCTCCAACCTTTCCTGAATTTACGATCAGAAACTAATAATTAATCTTAATTATATGTATGCAAGATATTAATTAAGCTAGCTAGAGTGCATATATATATATAGGTTGTTAAATTGGATAATCAATCACACTCAGTATAAAGCTAATGATTTGGTCTTTAACAGAGTTCCAAATCCAAGTCATGTGTCAACTATATATGCATGTGTGAGGTTTGCCGTTCCGGGCGGCATGGGAACTACATGCAAACCAGCTAGCCATATTCATATTTTTTTATGATGTGCAGTGTAAAACCGAGTAGTCTTAGGTTGACTTCTCATAACAAACAAACAAACAACATATCAAGGCAAAAATAAATTGAAACCAGCGGCCAGAGGGGATATTGTTGTGTGCGTCACACATTCTAACTACAACAAACCTAATTAGATTACTCTAATGATAATAACGAGTAAAATCTAAAAATTTTAGTTGATGTCTATCATTCCTAAAACAATCTTTTTAAACATTTGGACGCGTTAATACTAGTCATACTCAAATTTCGAGAGTTTTAGAATAAACAAATCCCACATACAACTCAATGGCATCCCTGCATATACATATAGTTTTTTTAATAAGAAAAAAATATCTTAACCATATATAAATATTTAAATTACTTTATTTCAATATATATATTTAATTATCTATTATAAATATATATAGTCAAAATTAACTCCTTTAAGAGAGTATATATGTAGTTCTCACCTAATATGCTTTCTTTAATAATATATATGTATGTATATTTATGATCATTGCCGATACATATATGCTGCATTAATCTGTGATCAAGGATGAGAAAGAGAATAATATGCCGTCTTAATCTCATCTTGACAGCATGAGTTGGAAGGCAAATTCAAACATACTATATATCGAGAACACAACGAGGAGGGTTGACCGAAAAAGTAACTTGCATGAAAATCTGACCAACAGAATGGAATGTCGATTTTATGTGTCCTGTAGCCTCGCAAGATCTATATTTTAGGCAATTTGGTAATGCATACCATGAACGTATATAAGATTTTGCGTAGTGGACTACAAATTCAGTTAAACAAATCGGTTTCTCAATGAAAGTTGTGATGCATGTTCGATACATTTGACACTCATGCTTCTGTTTTTTCCTGTCAGTTTGACATGAAAATTCTAAGACCATTATTGTATTTGTAACATGCATGTGCCTTGGTTTTGTTGTTTTGTGGATAACACTTCTGTGGATGGCAAATACAGACAAAATAGGTACTGAAGACAGTGAAAACCTAGAAATTTTATATATATATATATATATATATATATATATATATATTTCCTTCTCAATTTCATTGCCAAGCAACATGTACAAATGAATATCAAACTCAACCGCGAACAAAACTCTTGTAAGAGATAGGCCTTTGTGGAAAAATAAATATCAAAGTAAATAATAGGACATGCAATTTGTAATATTTGAACAAAATTTACCAATATTTTTATAAGTTATTGTAAAAAAATAGATAAAAAGACTAGATAAATTTACAAAATAATTGTTGTTTTGTTTAAGTTCTTCCATAAAATTGTTGATAAAAAAATGACCTCAAAATAAGCCAATCAAATAATACACTGATAAAGATCAAATGAGATAAACAATGAGACTGGAATACTTCCCGAAATTTAAAACAAAAAAAATGAAGAGAAGTGTTTGTATCTTTTCCATTTGAGGCGGAAATTTTAAAAATAAGAGAAGAGAAGATTTAAAAGGGTTAAAAGAGAAAAAATCATCTATCCTACTTACATTTCTCTCTTTCCTCTCCCTATCTCTATCTAGGAGTATCTTAGCATTGGGCGTCCATTTTTTTCTTTTCAATATTCATAATTCAAGTCACCGGACGAACCATAACTATCTCTGTAAAAGTTCATTTTCTACAATTCTATTGACTGTGTCTCGTCCCGAAGGAAAGAATATTGAAATCAATCTTTTATGTCAATCTTAAAACATTACAAAAATAAAAAGAGGAAAAGCAAGCGAAGTTCCTTTACGAAAATTTTCAATTTCAACTGTTTTATAAATGTTTTCATCATGCTAAAACTGAGTATGGCATCATCGGCTAAGTGCAAATGATAAACGGGTGGGGTGAGCACCTAATCATTGTATATATGTAGATCTTAATTTTTCTCCTATAGGTCAGATCTAGTAATTTTAAGGGCATGCATGGATTTTATGATGTAGGTTCTATATATATGTGTTGCTTCGTTTTCTCTAACGATTCAAGCCTTTTTTTAGTAATTATTAGGCAGCAAGTAGTAGTGGTGTTCGATGATGAAGTGTGCATGAAGGATTGTAAAAGTTCTGGGTGGACACACTATAATGCGCACATTCTAATAATATCACTCAATGCATATATAGCCTCGTGCACATGTTCATAATGAACGTAGATCATAAGTATCTGAAAGTACATCTAAATCCCCAATCGATTTCAATACTAGTTCTGTACTTTATACCGCGTATCATTAAGTTTCGACAAAAAACTTAACATGCACAATCTCAAGAATATATGTTGAATATATAAAACTATTAATACTAGGGTTATAAGTAGTACCACTTAGATGAATGTTCATAGATCGACCATATATAGTTATTACTATTATTTTTTTATAAATAAATATTAATTTATTAATTTTGTTAGAAATGTAAGTTGGAAACATTTGAACGTACGACTTTTTTCTCCTTCCATTTTCTTTCCCAACCACTAAGCCAGCTATTACTACTGTATAATCTGTGTCCTGAGAGGCTGAGATGTTAAAGAAATGGAACCTCTTCAGCTAAACATTATTAGTGAGGAAGATGGTGCAGATTAGTTTCCCAATTAAACTAATTATTCTTAATCCTGTTTAGTACATATATGACCATTTTTCTTCTAAATTAGATCCTAGGTGTTGTTTCTTATCCGTAATTTGACTACACATGATCTACAGTCTATTTAATTAAAATTTGTATATATATTTGCCATAAGAGATTATCATTTTGTTTTAACAATTTCCTCCCTCTTTTCTACACACAAGTGGTACGGTGTAGACCCCTTAAAGTTATTTTCATGCAAATCAGTGGTAAGACACTGAAATCATAAACTACTCGAGCATACGTGGGTGATTATTACGATTATATTGGGTGTATAGAGTATTATATAATTTAAAACAGCATCCCAATATCAACAAGGAGCTTCCTTCTATGAAACTAACTTAATTTTGGCTAGAAAGAACTAACAAAGATAGTGGGAGTATACATTAATTTTAACTTTCCGTGAAGAAATTAATTAGTAACTATTATATATCTTTAATTAGGTTTCTCCTTTTGAACAGTTGTGGTACACACCTAACTAATAATACCCCAATTCCCACCACCAAACACAACACACAAATAGAAGGTTCTTAGGATCCTATGTGGAAGCTCCATATATATATTGTCTTAGTTGGATGGACAAACACCATGATTCTAATTAATCATGTTGCCATGACACAGAATATGAGTATGAAATTAAAACGGAAATGGAAGGCGATAGAGTTCCGAGAAACATACTTCTCACCTGCATACTCATTTCTTTTTTATGAGAAGAGAAAGAAACATATATATACTTGTCCATCACTAGATAGATAAACCTGCTTTAGTTCTGCCGTATCTTTCATCTTACTAAACCCCCAATAGGTTTCTATTTTAATGTACTTTGGTACTTTTGATGAAAACGTAGTTCTATTTCCTTTTCGGACACTCCTATGTTCATTTTCATCTCTCTTTAATTACATGCTAATAAAGGATGCAACAATTGGGATTAACAAGGTGCATGACCAAGAGAGCAACGATGGAAAATCATATCCCTAGCTAGCTACTTCACACAAGCACATACATATATAACAAATTATAGATATATAGTATTTATATTTATATAAAAGGGTAAAGAAAGGGTTGAAACTTGAAAGTACCTCTGATTCGCTTTCCAGTCTGAGTTTGCTAACCAGATACTTCAATAGCAACCGAACTGTCATCCTTCCGTCTCTGAAAGTTTTACAAAGTCAAAAAGAAATGATGAGTTTTTTGCAGCTCCAAATACGATCAAATCATGATCAAAACGACATTGATTACACACTGACAAGAAAAGCCCCAAGCTGCTCATCAAGGGAGAGAGAAGAAGAAACAAATAAACCAAAAAGAAATACTCACTTAATTCTAAGGTAGTTCTTAGGTATTTGTGGCAAGAATGGTTCTCTCGCTCTGCATTGTTGTACAAATGAAAACCAAGTGAGTTTCATCACATAAAAAAAAAAAGCAATTAAATTGCACTAGCTAGCCTCTAGCTAGACGCATGCATGTATACATATATATAGTCTATAAAAAGACAAAAAAAAATAGTGTACTAGAAATTATTATGACAAAAATGTAACAAATATTAATTAATTAATATGTATTTTTTTTAATAATTTAGCTTACTGATTTGGAGAGGCTTGTAACATAAACCATATTCCAGAATGAGGTCTTCTAGGAGGATCAACAACTCGAACGGTGACATTATTATCGGAGCTTGGTCCTGCCCCAGCTGCTACGTCATATTGATCAAACCCGGAAGAGGAAGAAGAAGGGAAGTGATGATGAAAAGGTACTGTGGGAAAGTAAGATCCTAAGGGATGAGGCCTCAAAGAAGAGTAACAAGTTTGTGAAGAAGAAGAAGGAATAGGAAGAGGAGTGAAAGATGAAGAAGAGGGCATAATAGGCATTGAATATTGAGGAAGTAGTGGACCAAATGCCCAGTTCATCATCTCTTGATGACCAAAGGTTGATGTAATTGGACCACTGGCCATAGACATCATCGTCGACATGGAAGAAGAAGATGAAGAATACGACGTCGTTCGATGCTGCTGCTCAAAAAGAAAAGAAGAAGAACCTCCTCCTCTCCCTGAAGCCACCACCGGAAAAATCGCCGGCGGCGGCTGCTGCTGCTCCGAGCTTCGCCGTGAAGGAAGCAAGTCTAACTCAACAAGCCCTGAACTGGTTGTTGTTGTTGGAACAACGGTTCTAGTATCACGCTCTTGCTTTGTGCTTGTCAAACCTATGCTTAATTGAAGCCAGTTACTGTTGTTGTTGTTGTTGTTGTTGTTGTTGTTGTTGTTGTTGTTGTTGTTGTTTGCTTCTTCTTCATCTTCTTCTTCTTCTTCCTCCTTTGAGATTGAACCGCAAGCTCCAACTTCAGCTTCCTCGTTAGTGTTGTTATTGTGCCTCGATGATTCTTCAGCCTCAGCCATGATGTGCCTCCTCACCACAAAATCAGATCCTAACAAGCAATTGTAGCCTCCTTCAACTTCAATAACCTGGTTCATAGCACTCCTATTAATGTTTTGTAGTTGTTTCCCGTTTTGAGAAGGAACCATGGTCATATTAGACTACTCACTCCACACAAAAAAACCATGAAAAAACCAAACCCGATGATGATGTTGTTGTTGCTGGACACGTGTCTGATCTCAACACAAGCCATAAGAAAAAGAAAAAAAAGAAGAAAAAGAAGAGAAGGGGTTTGGAATCTGGGGTTTACTATATAAAGGGTGTAGAATAGGAATTGCATAGTGATTTGCCATCATCAATATCATGATCAATAAGGAAGAGACTTAATAGTAACAAGAAAGCCATCAACTATATATGCAAAATAATATTCTCAGAAGCAGCTAGCTAGCTGCAGCAAGAACAACAAAGAGAACTAAATAATAATTCTTTCTTGCAAATCTCACTTTCCATTAATTCTCTTTGTTTGGAAGCTTGTGTGATGGAACTGTTTGCAGAAGCTATGAGAGAAGAGAGAGAGAGAGAGAGAGAACGAGGGATGGTGGTCTCTCTGTCAGTTGAATAAATATTTAATTTTATTATATTTTATACTTGTATACATGTCTTTCAACATTATTCTAATAAGAGTTTATGTTATTTGATAATTTTCTTAAACTTCTAATAACGATGACTATGTGATTAAAATATTTTACTTGCTCGAGATCGTTAATTTGATAATGACAAAATTAACTTTTAATTGATTGGAGATGAAGTAATTTTGTCATAATTAAATAATTTTAGTGAAATGATTATCTGACGTAATTAATTAAATAGTTACTCCTTGTATTTAAACCTTGGTTGTTTTTTAATTTTAACAAATTCAAGAAATGTGAGAACTTTCTGCCCTTTTTTAAGAAAGAACATTTCTAATGCCTATTAATTAGTGTGTAATATAATATGGGGGTGGGGGGTGGACAAAGAGAAGGGTCCTGCTAGAGAACAGTTTTGGGCCATGTTCCGAGGAGAAAATGACTGCAAAGGGTCTCACCCTTTTTGTTATGTCGCTAAAAGCTCCTTTTTAGCCCTAATGACCTTCTGGTCGGGTTACCCTAATTATTAACGTTTAACTCCTCATAACATTTGATAGCCAAAAATCATAAGAAAAAAATTAATAATTAGACTAATTTGTTTTATAGAAATATATATCTTGGTTTATCTGGCTAATTTTTTTTTAACTGGAATAACTTTTAGAGATAAATTACTTTATAAAACGGTTTACATGTAAATGGCTTTGTTGAAATTAATTTCTTGTTTCTCTTTTGAAAAGATATTCGTTCGTTTCATCTTCTAGTATATTTTTGCATGTTTATTTTGAGCTTTTTTTGGTTTATATATTCAAGATAATCCTGATCAATGGACTTCTTCTGAACATTCAACTGCATGCTTTTTGAATAATGCAACTTTTGAAAATGTTGTTGTCAAAAGTTTACTTTTACAGTGACTCTCATTACAAGTTTTCGAAGAAGTGACTCTAAAGGTATAGTTTTTAAAGAGTGGCATGGCAGCAATACCAAACTTAATTAGCTCACATATATTATTATTATTAATTAATATTTTAGCTTCATATTGCCCATCCATTGTGTATAATTAAATATCCTTGACACACAGGCTGCTGGAGATCATATTGTATTAATGAATCTGATCAGTGATCATGCTTAAACAAAATTGTTGTTTAAAGAAAAAGGTATATTGAAATACCAAAATGTTCAAATTAAATAATGAAACAACAGAGAGATCAAACAAAGTGCAGTTTTTTGGGTATTTTGTTGTTATGTGTGGGTTTTTTTTTTTTTTTTGTTGCACTGGGAATTGGGGGAGGAGATGGATAGAAGGAATATAAGTAATTTAAGTGGGAGGGCATGATGACCTTACCTGTCAAGAATGGCATAAAATAGAAAGACATATAATTAATAAACAAGGGGCAAAGGACACATTGGACACAAGTCATTAATTCATTATTAAGAGGCAATTATAAAGAAATAAATAGAATAAAAGTCTTTCATTTGGGCATGCATGATGATGATGGTGCTTCACACAACCCGAGAATCGAAACACTGCGACGTGGGCTTTTATTGTAAGACATTCGTTGCAAAAGCCATGTGCCTCCCACCCTCCTTGCATCTATTTGTACGGTCTCTCTCTCTCTCTCTCTCTCTCTCTCTCTGCATTTGTGTGATAGTAGTTTTTTTTTTATAGTATTTTTTGTGTGTTTCTTTGGAAGGGCTGCGGACCAATATCAAGAGGGACTTCTAATAATAGGTTTTCTTTTTTTAATTTATCATTTTATTTAAGAATAGATTTTAAATTAAAACTAATTTAGGATAAGTAATAATAGAGATTACAAAAGTTATAATACCTATTGACCTTTTTTTTTTAAATATCATAAAAATTTATACAATTTTAATTCTTTTATATATAATTTTAAAATCGTAATAATTTTTTTTATAACTTTAAAATTATAAAAGTGTGTTTTTACGATTTTAAAGACTTAAAGTAAATTATTTTTTTATGAAATCATAAATAATTTTTTATTTTAATTATTTAAAGAATTCATGTATATTTTTTTATATTTAATATTTTCTATATTATTTTTATATAGTTTTATTTAATATTTTTATATTTATTATAATTAATATTTTCTATATTTTTATGTTTTTAATATTTTTTATTTAATATATTGT
>PYAF01003543.1:2574722-2634680 GCA_007407185.1 Glycine tomentella
TAACAATTGTAAAAATATAGAAACTATTAAATATAATAAATATATTAAATAAAAAAATAAAAAATATTAAATAAAATCATATAAAAATTAAATATTAAATAAAATAAAAAATATACATTACTTTTTTAAATAATTAAAATAAAAATTATTTATGATTTTATAGAAAAATTACTTTACGATTTTAAAGTCGTAAAAAAATACTATTACGATTTTAAATTCATATTGTTAAAAGAATTTGAAATTATATAAATTTTATAAATTCAATGTTATAAAATAATAGAAATCATAATAGATATTATATCTTTTAATAAAAAATCGTAACAATTATTATTATTTATTCTAAATGAATATTAATTTAAAATATATCACAAATGATAAAAAAAGTTTAAAGAATTACACCCTATTAATAGAATTCCCTACCTTCGTGTGTGTCTATGTATATGGAATAAATATTAACTAATATTTTAAAGATGTTAATTAAAGTATTTAAAATAAAAAATATATTATTTATGATTTTTAAAATATTTTCTTATAATTTATATAATAAATATTTTTCAAAAAAATTAATTAATGTCCTAAAAACACAATATTTTAAAACCCTGATTATCAAGTTGATATGTATAAATATCAATGTTGAATCCAGTACTTCGGTTAAGTAATGGATATTTTAAAGATGAACAACGAGCTTGGCTGACCCTTGCTGAAAAGCTGACCCTTTCTTTCCAGCCCATCTAACATGCTCTCTCACTCTCTCTCTCTCAAACAGAACAGCTTTATTTCGAAAGAAACTATACGGGTCTTTCAAAGAAGGATGAGGGGTCAATCAACCACATTCCCTGACTTAAATTATGTTGGAATTTCTTACATACAAGTCTTTGGCATGCCGGCAGGGCCAATTCCAACTCCCAGATCGATCGTTTGGATAAATTCTTAACACTATACATAAGGATTCCCTAATAAACATTACACATATTAACTGTCTTAAGTAGTACTTATCTAACAATTTGTCATGCACCCATTGATTAGAAGATTTGGGAAAGTTGCATATATATTTTGATTGCACTCCCTCCGATCGAATTTGAATCTTGCACAATGATTACTTTCGTTTTCTATGTGATGCCTTGTGTGAAATGCTGTAACCTCATTTTTTCTACAAGGAAAAAAGTGTTTGCCAAATGAAGAAAACAAGATATAATGTGTCATGCGCTTATAAAGGCAGCAACCAAAAGAGATGAGAAGCGTGACCTTTGGTGGCAGTGCATGGATTGGAATCAAAGGGACACTTTGTTTTATGATGGCGATATGTTTCTACCCTAAAATTTCACCCTCAAGATAGACATGCATGATGATGTATTGTTTCAGTGGAAATTAATATATATACATAGACAGTCACAGCGCCCATATTATAGATTTAAAATTTTCAATAGTGCGCTTTTTATTTAAAAAAAAAAAAAAAATCAAATCTAACAGTGCGTAATAGTAGCAGTTTTTATGCAAGTCGTTTAGTATAAAATATTTAGCGTGTGAGTATCATTTTAATTATAAAAACAAAAAGGAAAGACTAGGATCTCCACTTTACCACAAAAAATTCTTCATAGTAATCATAAGAGTATATTTCATAAGCACAAAATCTTAATATATATCTTTAAGTGTGGACAAACTAAGTTAGACGTAAGTAGTTAATTTAAAATAATATATAGTTGCGACCAATGAGGAGTGTATTGGTAAAAAAGTTGGCGCTGAAAACAACTCCAGATTAGGAGTTTGTCTTTTTGTGTTTCTCCTCTTATGCCTTTTCCATCTTTCTTTTTCCCATTTTTTTTTTCATAATGAGTATCGTCCATGTGTCACCACTTTGTCCAAAATTACTGTCTCAAAATAAATCCTTCAACATATATATTGAATTACCATGAATTTGGAAGTGGCTACTAGAGAGGAACAAACTATGTAATGTTCGAGGGAGAAGAAGAAGAAGAAGAAGAAGAAAATCACTTTAATTGCTTTGGAAAGGAAAGAAAAAAATTGTACGAATTGAATGTTGTGAGCGTATACGTAATAATCATGCATGGGATGCTGGCATGACTTTTAGTAATTGTAACAGATTCCATGGGCTATGTGATTTTGATTTAGCACGGTACTAAGGGAAGGGGACCAAACAATGATAGCGTTTGCAATGTTCATGTTCCCATTAGAGAAAGTGGGTTAGCTAGCGCTTTGGTGTCTTTTTCCCACTTCGAAAGATGAGTGGACAATTGAAGAGAGACAAGTTTCAATGTGAATATTTTTTATATTTTAATTTTATACATAGAAAAGAATTATCACCTTTAATATCGTCATCATGCCATCATCAATACGACCATCATCAGCAATTTCATCCATCCACACATACGAGACAAGAGTGAGGCCCAATTTAACACATACAACACACTAATTAAATTGCTACTATATATATGACTAGTTAATTACTATATAGCCTCTTTTTTCAAAAAAAAAAAAAGTTAACCTATAGTGTATATATACTTAGAGTAGCATTGACTCTTGACTTTTGAAAAAAAGTGTGATAGGGAAGAGGAAGGAGTTGTGTTTTTTGTGTGTTGAAATTGTTACCAAAACCAAGAGAGAGGGGGTGACTGTTTAGTAGTGTTGTGTTTGCATGTGCATGTGTTTTAATGAGTGGCCATGTCAGTCCATGCATGTGAGAGTGTGGGGGATAACTGTAAGTTGAGGAAACCGAGAGGGAAAAAAGAGAATATTGCATGGCTTATGGGGGTTAAAATTTGTCAGATTCGTATGCACGGTCCACTTTTGGGCTTTAAGATAGGAGTGCCATGTGATATCGTAATTTATAGGTTAGTACTTTCAATCCACTAACATTTGGTCAACAAATCAACAAATGCTTCAAAAATATTGAATGATATATTTGAAATACTACTATATAACATATTATTACATGCATCTTTTGGAAATCATTTAGTACATGAATACAAACGCCTCGCCTAATAAGAATGTTGTTGAATGGGGTGTGGCGACATTTTGTCATGCAGAGTCCTAAATATAATGATTTAATAATAGCCCTTTTCTCCATGTTTTAAAGTCGTTATACTATATGTGTAGACTACTCGTATGTATTTGAATTTGCAAAACCAAAAGGAAAATACTTTACCTCAATCATGACGAGTAAAAACACACTCCACGTTTTCTTTTTATTATTAACTCTTTTTGTTTTAATCAAAATGCGATGATAGTATTGCAAAGACTAATTTATATTGCATCTCTGATTAATTATATATAGATGGATGAAAATTATTTTTTATATTGTTATTATCCAAATATACTTTTTGTCTTTCGTATCGTCTAAGGCTTCGTTTAGTTTAGTGGAAATTAAAGTTGAGGAAAAGAAAGTCAATGAAAGAAAAACACAGGTATAAAAAAGATCCATCATTTCTTTTTGGATGAAAGGCTGGAAAGAAGGATGAAAGAAAAGTTTCAGTGTGGACTCGCAAGAAAAATTCCCCACCTCTCTTCGTCATCTCTCTTAAAAGGGAAGCATGGAAGAGATTCTACTCTTATATTTATTTATCCAAAATACTTCTATGATGATAACAGTAATGATGATAATAATAATAATATAACTATTATATCAATAAAACCAATAATAATATTAATAAAAATTCTTTCCATTAATAACTTTTCTCCGTAATATATTCTTTGTCAAAATAATAATATTATTATCATAAATATTTTTCTTTTTATTTTCTACAACTAATTTAAAAGAAAAAAATTACTTTATATGTTATCTAACCTTAAAAGTTATTTTGTTTTTAACTTTTTTACCTCCCATTTTCTTTTCTAATCCAAACAAAATTAATAGTTTGTTTGTTTACAGTGATACAGGAAAGAATGAAAATGGAAGGATGAAAAAGATAGAAACTCAATTCTTTTCTCTTTCTTTGATTAGTTTAATTAAGTGGAAGGATATATAGAAGAAGAATAGCAAGAGCCACATAACCATTCTTTATAGGAGTATGAAAATGGATCTAGTTTAATGGGTTGACCCGATAATTAAGAGCAACAAATGGGTTAGATTGGAATGCAAACATTCAGGCTCGAATATATTTTGGCCTAGTCCAACTTTACTCAAAATTTCACTGACTCAAAGAGGACTATTCCATGATATGATGGGCTAATTGTTGTGTGAATTTAATTTTTATTATTTAATTTTTTTATAATTATCAAAATCATAAATATAAACTTAAATTTATATTTTTAATTTCTATTTTAAGGTTAATATTTTATGCATATTTAGTTTTGTTTTTAGTTTATTTCTATTATTATGTGTAATATTAATCTGTTTTATAGTACAAATAACTAATTATATTTTTTATTTTAAACTATAGTGATTACAAATGTTTTATTAACTATTTTTATATTTTTATTTTAATATTTTGTATTCTTTTTATATATGAAAAATGATTGACCCATGTGCTGGCTTGAATTGTGGTCTACCATTGATTAGACTGGACTAAGAAAATTTCAGCTCCATGTCAAAATTAGTCCAACTCAAAAATATTGATATATAATGAACCAACCTGAATGAGTTAGGTTGACCCGAATTAATAATTCCAATTTATTCTCTCTAAAAATGAAAGGAAAATTACATAATAAACTTCCTTTCATATAAAAAAAATATTAAACTAACATTGATTTTTCATTCGTATTTAATTTTTCTCTTAGAGATATTTATGTCATTTTCTATATACAAGTTTTAATTTTCTTTTCATACCAAACAACTTAAAAAATCATCTCACTTTCTATTTATTTATTTTTTTACTTTCTTTCATAAATTAAAGAAAGCATAAAGGGCTTACAGTTACAACCCACTAGAGTATAAATTAACAATATACAGATAAAAGGACTTTGCAAATATTTAATATTTTTATACTTTCTTTTTGTTACAAATGACTCTGACACCAAGTATAAAACATGAGAATAAGCTAAAATGAAAGTAAGTTAGTTAAGATATTAAATTAAGATTTACTATAAGATATTTTGGCATCACATCTGTCTCTCTCTTTGGCAATTCAATTTCTTTTATTTAACTCTATTAATAAAAACTGAAATTTAAATGATGATCGATATGACTTTTATGTGATGGTTGGAGGTTGGTAAAAATGCCAGAGCTGCATCTGCATACTGCATATAGTGCATTGTACGATAAACAAACCTCTCAAGTTTATGTGCTTCTACTGTAGAGTTACATTAGTTCGGAGTCAAGCCAGGGAAGACTAACTTGGGAATTGAATACAGGCAAATGAAATTCTGGTTCTGCCCACCTGAAACATAATTCAACTGTATAACAAACAGGCACAGAATTTCTTTTATTTCCTTGAAATACCTATTTTTGGGAAATGTTAATAGGACATAGCTTGTGTTACAGTATTTATTTGTAGTAACTTTTTCTATTACAAATTTAATTACCTGCACAAGATAATTGTTATTTTAAAATTGATTGAGAGCAATAATTATTAAAAAAAAATATAGAGAATAGAAAATAAATGTGCAGATATTGTGGATCACCATCATGTATATTCTTTCTTTTTACTGTGGCTCTCGGGAACACGGAAGTTACAAAAATGATGATTGCTAGTCTAATCATCCTAGACCCAGCTGCATACATACATAGCTTTGAAAGTGAGAAAAATAGATAGATATAGGGCATGTCCTCCACTGCAAGTATGCAAATTACAGACCGTATTGTCATCACCATGCATGCACATTTACAAATTGATTAATGGAGGAGGAAATGACATCGCCTCCTAGTCAGTCATGCAAGTAAAGATTCTTCATCTTTTATGGAAAACCATTATTTCCCTATACAGTGCGCAGCGTAGCTTCTAAGCTCAGCAAATAAAAAGGTACAAAGACACTTATAAATCAATGAAAATATTTTATTTTATTAAGGATAGATGTAGGACTACACATCGATATCCAAATACCCTATGCAAGAATATTATTGAAAAGGAACTAGATGATAACGATGGTATGAGTGTGAGAAAAAAAACAATTTGTATCGATCCAAAACTAATCCAAACCTAATTATAACAACTGAACTATTTTGAGAAGAAATTGAACAATCCATTTTATTGAAATGGTTCAGTTAACCAAAATGTTTTTTTTGGAAACAGTTTGATCCTTTGAAAAATCAAATTATATATAAGTAATAATCAAATGAATCGATCTGATTCGGGAAAAAAATCAAACTGTCTTCTAAAAAAATCCAACTTAACCACTTTATGAAAACAGTTTTTATAAAGTAATGCAGTTCAAGTTTTTAAAAAATTCAAACCGCCCACAACCCTAAGTAATACTAATAAACAATAAGAGTTTGATAAGAAAATTAATGCATGTTTGGATTATTGTCCAAGACAACTCTAACAAGTTGAACTTGACTGGAATTTATGCTATTAATCTTTCTACGATAAAGCAAACATATATCCTTAATCTCCCACAATGTGTTAAAACAAAGATTTGAATCTTCATTAGGAACAATGTTTATATTTAGTATTTTGTGTCATACTTCAAACAATTGTTTTTAGAAAAAGATATACATAAAAAAGAAATAACTATATATTAATTGTATTGATTATTATTTAACCTTTTACTTTTCTTGATTATAATAATTATTGTTATTACTTAGAAAAAGCTGTAACCTATGGTAGTACTGTAACATGAGTACAATATTCTGTGCCATGCTCTCTTTTCTTTCTCATCTGTGCAGGAACCTATACAGTACTAATTTTTCTTCTTTTTTTTTTTTTTTGGATGAGAAGTACTAATACAAACACAAACATGGTCACTTTAATTTTTTGTAATCCTATGACAGGGACTAGTCTGTGAAAGAAAGGTAACTATGGCTGTGCCTGTTTATATCCAAAAAAACATAAAAATTTGAGGGAGAAAGAGATGCCTTTTGTAGTTTTAGCATGGTCTTGATCCCATTTTGTATCTGGGCTGGTCATTAGGGTGAAAAGGGGGCCAACTTTCTATAAATTCCTCCTTTCGGCTTAGCACTTTGTATTGCATGTCCCCTTAGAACGCAAGCAAACCCTCTTTCATCACTTCAAGAATATTCTTCAACTTTTATTTTTTTAATTAATCTTTTGTTGATTATTGTTCTTATTCATTTATGTAATTTGTTAAATATAGCTATTTCTCATCTTTCGATGTATAGGGCAGGCGTCCTTTAGGAGGTACCTATACACCTAATTAAATACACATGCACAATGTCTAAATGTCTTAATAGATTAAATTAAATACTATATATATATATATATATATATATATATATATATATATATATCTAGTGCTCCAACCTTAATTTCTCAGTTTTCGTATATATATACGTACACCTCTAATTATATCCACGAGTTTGCAATTTTAATACAAAATCTCTCCATTTATGATAATCTACCGGAACCACATGGAAGTGGCTTCCAACTTCTGTTTAAATAGGAATTTAATATATAATTGAGAAATATAAAAGTCAAAGCAACGTGCTTAGACAAAGTGAATTACTTTAATCATTTGATATATAAAGAGAGACATACACACAGAGCTAGCACGCATAACAATTTGTATATATAGACGAGCATATGCTGTATTCTGCCATAACTCTCTGCTCTAACTAGAATTGTTCTGTATATCCATGACTGCACTGCAGGCCACGCTTGCTGAATTTTATCAAAGCACAAATATATAGGCATTTTCGAATATTGCAGGAGGAATATGCATTAACACATGTACTAATATTTAATTCATACTTAAGCAAACAAAAATAACGCCTTGAGCCTTTAATTTGCATGTCATCAAACCCAAAATATTCCCTTCCTCTTTCCTGCTAAATGGTCTTTTTGCTCTTTATATTGTTTTTTACAAATACTAACTAACTAGCGGCATAATTAGGACAAGAATAAAATTTAAATTAAATACAATTCTATAGATCTTGAGTGTTGTTCTCCTATTAGAATTAGAATTGAAGTTTCATCTTAAATAATATGCGTAATATTTTAATGCAAACTTTTTCATGTATATTATTGAAATAAAAATTGAATTCTAATTAAATAACAACACATACAATACCTATGTATAGAATCATATGTGAATTGTGTCCTTAAAATAATGATCAAAAATTAATTTGACAAATGATAAGCAGTGTTATAAAAATATTGATTAATAATTAAAATGAATTTTTTATCAAAACTATTTTTAATATATTTTCACCATAATCTTTATTTCATCTTAACATGATTTCTAGTAATTTTTCATGAGTGTTTATAGACAATTATTAGCACGTACTATGTTTTTTCATAATTGTTTAGTACTCGCCATTATCAGTTTATAACTATCAACCTCAACACCTCGTCATTTCTAAATATTAAAAAAAGTATTAATTTCATTATAATATAATATTTCCTAAGTTATCTTGCTTGGTTTGTTAACGTAAAACATGGCTTTCTTCCATTTGATAGTGGTGTTTGACTGTTTGTAGAGTTGGATATATGAGTAAAATCCATGGAAGGCCCGTTTAGCCTGTACGTAGCCCGCATGAACTACAAGTCTTTAAATATGAAATCCCCTTAGGAATGTTACTTTCTGCATTTCATTATTGCTTTCTGCTGCGTCCTATGACATTCTGAAAAGTTCAATCTAAAATGGGGGAAGCAATAGTAAGAATGGAGGGAGTTTTAACTCCCACTTAGATTGAAAGGCATTTATTTTTAGCCTAGATATTGAAATTCTATAATTAATAATACTAAATGTTTACTCTTTGATTATTATTATTACACTGTTCATAACTTATGAAATGCCACATGAGTTAGAGCACTCGTGGAAAAATAATTGCAAAAATTTACTCATTATAATGAAATTATATATATTCATATAATAAACGTTAATATATAGTGAGAAATTCCATAAAAACGTTAATATACATTAGTATTTTAGTCTATACAAAAAAAAAAGTGTTTATCTTATACAACTAAATGTTATGTTTAGAAGCAGACCTTTAGATTGAGTGTCCAAGGGATAACTATCTGCAATCCTATTCGTAAATTTTGCAAGTTAAGTCGTTTAACCAGTTTTTCTCAGTTCCAACCCATGCAATGTCAAATCTAGAAAACCCTGTATTAAGAAAGGGACTCGTCGATCGATTGACCAAGTGCCTTTATTACTGTTAATTTGTTTGCTAATTGGATTTAGCAGTAATAATAAATAATGAGAAGAATAACAACTTAATTTGTTGCTATGCAAATGGGGGCTTCACCTATAATATATGTATTAGTTTTGTTAAGGATAGTTTTCGGTACGAGTCATGCAACATGAGGAAAAACACGTACGTATGTTGCTACCCAATTTTATCTTTGAATGCAACCTTTCTAGCTTATTTAGTGCCTCAGTTGTATATAAATCTTGTAAATATATATAATCATAACAACTAATACATGTTTGAAAATTTATTTTGAATTAATTGTGCCACCAAAGAAGAAAAAAGAAAGTGAAGTAATTCCTTAACTCTATCTTCACATGAAAGCGATTCCAAGTTGAAATCATGAAATATTGGGCAGAGAGGAGATGAATTGAGACCAAACCGATCGCACTCAGCATGAGCAAGGTCATTCCAACGTGGAAAATAATCCGAAACCAATTATTAAACGGCATCGCCTTCAAAATTCCCAAAATCATATCAGATAAGAATTATCCACATAGATTTATGTTCTGTTTGGTTTCAGAATGAAAAGTGAGGGAAAAAAGTGAAAGAAAAGGAAAAATAAAAACTTGCTAGTAAGATAATATTTTAGACCGTTTTGTATAAAGAGAAAAATACATGTGTAAAATTACTTATTTTTCCCAAATGAAAAACAGAGATGTCTTGTAAATAATAATATTTGTTCTTTATATATTTCTAAAGCTTCCATTCACCCTATTGAGAAAGAAATGAAAGAAAAGGAAACTATTACTGTCTATGTATAATTACCTTTTATATTGATGATTTAGAGGTAGATACTTCAATTTTTTTACCCATGTAATTTAGTTAAAATGAAAAAAAGGTATATACTTGCTTGTGACTCGATAAAATATCATTTTCAGGACTAGATTGACCCGAATCTTCCCCTACTGTATACACATGGAAACAGATCACAATAATTGTTGTGATGCATTAAATCAAAGTCAAATTTTATGGAACTACTCTAATTAAATCAATGAAAAATGGGTAAGTCTTTAGTAGTGGAGAGTATCCTCATAATGGGATTTTTTTTAAATGAGTTGGAATTTTTTTTTATTTTACCCTCGAAACTTGTGCTTTGATTAGTTGATACATCTAAAGCACACAGAAGTTATGAATTCTGTCTATGAGCTCCACCTCTGCCGTGCCCATGTTGAATCCAGACATATGCTCCAGGACTAAATAGCGAAAACCTTAGTAAACTATTCATGTTTTGCTGGTTAGAACAACCTCGATCAGAGTCAGAGACAAGCCTTGCTTGAAACAAAGCTAGGTACTTTTGAAGCTTAGTTTCTAACATTCTGTTCAACACTAAATTTCATATACTAGAAGTTAGGTTTGACTAACCTTTCTGGATTCTATATGGTGAGGATGACCAAGTAACTGCTAAATCAATCAGCAAGCAACTACATGGTGTGGTGTGGCCTCGAGCTTAGATAAGACAATAGAGCTGTATACATGAATATGTTGTATGTTTCTATTGCAGGCAGAGACACCTGAAAATTTCAAGTTTGTGTTCTCAGACAATGTCAATTACCTAAAGAAATATTGGATAGAAAGTAGAAATAATAAAATAAGGATTTGAAAAAATTAAAAGGATAATCAGGATTGTAAATTACAGTATTTGTTTCTTTGCTGACCCAAATAATGTCTTCCAAGAGGCCAAAGAAGTCTTGTTTGGGAATTATTTTTGGAAAGCCCTTTCAATAATTGTTCTTTGACTAATTTCAGGTTTGTTCTCTAAGTTCTCTTATACCATTTGAAGCCAGAGAAGATCTCAAGTGAATTTTTGCTTTGCAAATTTTAGCTTCCTTGTCTCAGATAACAGAAACATATCCTTAAATTACTCAAGCAGATTCACATAATTTACTTGCAGCCGACTAATCAATTCAAGATACAAGTAACTTTTGCCAATCTTAAAGTTAATTTTTGAAACATTCTTGGCTAAGAGGTTAAGATTTTAATTTGGACTCTTAAGTGCATTATCTAACAATCAACAATATTTCTAATTGAGCAAAGGATACTTGCATGATAGTTCCACAATACAGGTACAACAAAATCAAAAGCCTAAACCCACTCACGAGCTGTTTTCCACTACTGCTACACACTGGAAAAAAATATGTTGTGTTGATTTTTTCCACAAACATCTCTTTCATGCACCAATTGATGAAATAGGAAAACAATTACTGCATTTTTCAGCTTTGTGTTTTAATAGTTACGTACGTGGAACATTGATGTGCAACTTTGAAAACAGGTTCTATTATAGTTGTATAGCATTTACTTTTTTTGAAAGCGAAAACCAGATCAACAGTAGCAATTGCCTGCTTGGTGCTAAAGATGCTGGCATAGACATAGATTCCCTATCCAATCAATGGCACCCTACCTAGGGTTAACAAACTACTCAATAAACATTGTTGGTGATAGATGGTGATTACAAAGAAGAGATATCCATTTGTTGATAATCATCATTCTCTATATAAATTAAAATAACTATATCAAACAAGAATGACCATATTTAACCATTTTTTTTAATGCGAATTTAATTCTAATTAATGTTATGAAAATCGAACCAGTATCAAGACACTTGTTTAAGGTTAAGTGATTGAACCGGTATTAATAAAATAATAATAATTAAATAACAAATTACAGATATAATATCATAACATAATAACACTAGAAACTAAAAATAACACATAATTTTATAGGTTTTTAACATTAAAGTAACATGATTTTGAGATAATAATTCCATATTGCTTTTGCTAATGAGTGACATGATTTAGATGAAGATAGTTAATGAAACAGCAACAAACAAACATGCCTTCCCTCTTGACTTCCTCATTTTTGTGGCCTTGATTTGGGCCAATGCGGGGGTGCGCTTGGCAAAGGAGGAACTTCATAATCCTGTTGTATAGCTTCCCAATGGATGGTGTATCCAAGTTGGTCTCCATTCTCATAGCCCAAATCAACCACTCTTAGAAGTTTTTTGTTATGCTCAAATTGAAATAAAATACATTGAAGATTATATGTCGATTAAATTAAAAAACTCAAATACTCCATTCCTAAACCTGACATTATTTTTATTCTAATCCCTACATGTTAAAACTTTACATTTTGTTTTCTGCATGAAAAATATTTTTGACAATATTTTTCATTTTAATCACTATATCAAAAGCTAATTATGTTCTATTTTATTCTTACGTGAAAAAATATATTTTAGTCTCTATATATATTTTGGCACATTTACTTTTGGTCCTTACATGAAAAAGAACTCCATATATACCATTATAATTTTGGAGACTAATTTGTAAACTTTTTTTCACATAAAAATATAGATATAATTTTTCATATAAAAAATAAATCTAAAAGTAAGTTAAGTCTAAGGACAAAAATTTTCATTTAACCTTCAACCTCATTTCCAAAGGTGCTGGTTGAAAAGAAGGAGAATCACCTACTATTGTCCGATTTATAACTATAATCCCTGAGAAAACATGACTCGTCTTCCATCGTTTTAAGGAATAACAATTGCACTGGAAAGATCTTTTATCCTATATATTTTGGGACACCTTGCGTTTAATTTTTTTTTTATTGTAAATTAAATGCATCTAACTTTTGGTAACTTCATTACAATCTAATGGTATCTTGGTCATACTAAAGTTGATACGAGAGTCTATCACCCTCTCCAAATATAACTTTTATATAAGTAGCTTTACATGATAATCCAATTGTTTATCACATCATTATGCAGTGGGAGTTTAATAATGTAGTTCTATTAGCAACAAATACCAATACTAATTGATGAGGAGTTGTTTTAACCAAAACACCCCGTAACAGACCAATATCCAACCACTCCTTTATAGTGTTTCTTTCCACTTTTTCGTTGACCAAATATTCTATCAGCTCCACTTGAAGATTAAATACATACCCTCCAGTTGAACGCGTGTGTGTGTATATATTTATAACACATCCCCAAATCATGTTCATCAACAACGAAATCTTCCTCTCAAATCATAGTAAAATACATCCCCTACTGAAGTTCAAGTTCTTTGTGTGTAAAATGGCCAACATTTTCCTACACAATGAGGGTAACACTTGCAAGGCTACCCTCTACCTCTTATTCATAACCACAACCTTTTTTATCGCAAACTCTGCAAGGATTCTAGATGAAGTGGAATCCCAACCCCAAGCCATAGGCAATCTACCAGCACCTGAAGCTGCCATTCCTTCACTCACAACAGCTCCAGTCACCACCACACCACAGATAGGTCCAGCCACCACTTTGCCAAGTGGCCAAACATCTGTAGCCACCACCACATCACAGGTAGGCCATGAATCATGCACCCATTCTTTAATTTGTTTCACGTATATGTATATGTATCCTAATCCGATACACATTAATTAGATACAATACTCTTGCATACTTTTTCCATACATATATATATGTGAATTATCCATGCCTTTAAAAATGCTATGAAAATCTAATACAATTAGTCAATTACATGTGAGACGTGAAAGCATGTGTGGTATAGAAATATAGAGACATTTTCCCTTAACGACCAAAAAATGGACATTGTCCTATTTATAAATGATCTCAAGAAAGGAATGAGATTGATACTACTTTTTATAGGATATAATTTAAGATGAGGATGATGATAATGATTTATAATTTTTATTTTATTTTCTCTAATGTCCTAGAAGTATGCTATATATTAATTCGGATTTGTGAAATTGAAATTATATATTTATTATATTTTATGAATTTTTGTTCATATATAAATAGACATGTATGTTACACGTCGTATTTGTTCATCATTGCAGGTAGGCCCTGCCACCACTTTGCCAAGTGGCCAAACACCTGCAGCCGCGGCCAACATCAACCCTGCTACTACAGAAGACTCTGGAGAGGAAGATGATAACGAAGTAGAGCCACCAGTTCCAGAAACAGAAGCTCCAGCTGCTGTCACTGCACCAGATGAAGAGGAAACTCCAGTTATCCCTAGTGCAGCACCAGTGACACCAAACTCTGTGGCAAAAGAGCCGTCATTTTCTTTCTTCATGCATGACATCCTTGGAGGGTCACGTCCATCAGCAAGAGTTGTGGCAGGAATAGTAGCAAACACTGATGTCACTGGCCTACCATTCTCTAAGCTCAACAACAACCTCTTCCCAATCACTGGAGGAATTCCACTGGTAAACCCTAAGCTCAACGGCATCATAACCAACAACAATCTCCCAAACCTTGTAGGCCTCAGTGGTGCACAATCCTCCACTGTGTTCAAGAACAGTGGCACCAGCAACACTGTCACTGGCAGCAACAACCAACCATTTGTCTCAGCAGGTAACCTCCCTGCAGGATTCACCATCCAGAAGCTCATGTTCGGCTCGGTGACGGTGATCGACGACCAGCTAACGGAAGGGCACGAGCTTGATTCTGCTGTGATTGGAAAGGCACAAGGGTTCTACTTGGCAAGTTCATTGGATGGTAGTAGCCAAACCATTTTGTTAACAGTTTTGGTGCATGGTGGTGAACATGAGCATCATGATGTGGTGGATGACAGTATCAATTTCTTTGGGATTCATAGGACAGCTTCATCAGAATCTGAGGTAGCAGTGATTGGTGGGACTGGCAAGTATGAGAATGCTAGAGGGTATGCTTCACTTGAGACTCTTCTGAAGGAGGACCAGCACACCACTGATGGGGTGGACACCATCCTGCATTTCAATGTCTACCTCACTGAGTAGAGAGACTAGCTACCTGTCATTGTGATTGATTGGCTTTCATATTTAGAGTTTGAATTTAAATATTTGTGTATGGTTGTTCAAATTGGTGCTATATGTCTCTGTTAATGCTTGGTCAAGTTTGAAACAAAGCTCATTCTGCTTTCTCTTACTCACTTTTAGCTAATGTCTCTTTCTTTCCCCATTTCTACTACATACCATGAGAACATTCTCTTATAACTACATATCTCATATCAGCCATGCCATCACCTATATGTGAATTATCATTATCTTATAATTAATACTTCGTTTAACTTTACTTCATATATGATCATGATTACTATATATAGTTACCTCTTCATGAGAGATTATTAGTGTCATTTGGGCATTTGGCATTTGGCAATTCTTTCTCTCATTCCTGACAGATATCTTCTAGATTTTCTTCTTTTTCTCTGGTTTCTCACCAATATCTTCCAAATCTAAAAACTAACATTTAGCAAATCTTTATCTTATTCCTCAGCTTCTTTAACTTGAACCCCTTTTTTCTTTCCTAGTTGAAGAAATCCCTCTGTTGCCTCGTTCAAAAGCTCTTTGAGATTATGTGCCTTCTCTACTTGCAGGTTGCTTCCTTTTAAGCCCCGGGTACTTTCTAGGCTCTCCAATCTCTGAAGTTCTATAAACATCTCAACATGTAAGTCCATTATCTACCTCAAAAACCCTTTCATCTACAACTTCATCATCGTCCCCACCCATCTCTCTGACTAGTCACTCATTACATTCACCAATATCACAGAGGTTAATTGGATCAACTTCATCCTTATGGTTTGCTTAAGTGGTTGGTTACCAAGTCATGCAATCTTTTATGCTCAAACCTATTCCTTTTCTCAATATAATTTTTAACATTGAGATAGATAATTAAGAAATAATTACAATAAAGATTTGGAATTGATTATTGACTTTAAAAAAAGCAAATTACTTCCTCAAAGACACTTCATTTACGTTCACAATTGAATACACTACAAATCAAGCTTTAGATCATTATATCTAGCTTTTGCAAATTGGGAATTGAGCTACAAAGCCAAAGAAAATGTCTTAAACAGTATTTAAGCAAGTGACTTAAAGAATAGAAGTTTAAAACTTGTATAAGCTTTGTTTGTTACTCGGTGAAACAGTTTTCCTCATTAATATGGCAATATCACTCCCCAAACATATCATCCACAATTTTCTAAGTGTGCAACTTCAACATGATCTTCTGCTCCACCTAGATATCCCAACAACTTATTGATGCATGTAGATAATTCCCTTATAACCTCACTATCAAATTGCATCTGAGGATTGTCATTGAACTCTGCATTCGAAAAGTGGACAACCACATGTAATGGGTGATGTAGTTGGATATTCCATCTTCGTTCAATGATTTCAAACACATCCTTGTATTTACTAACAAAAGACTTCATAATAGTTTCCTTTGTCTTTTCCATTGCTTCATATATAGCTCATAATTGGCTTTCCCTCCCCATCAACAAGCCGAACCACTTTCACAATAGGAGTCATGACTTAGAGTATATACACCACATTCTCCTAAAAGCTCGACATCAATATATAGTTTTACTTAATACCTTTTTCTTTGACAACTTGTTTGCATTCCACACATCTAAGACAAACATTTTTCTAAGATTTGCTTTCTCTTGGTGAATCTTTTACCATGTAATGAAAACAACATCTTGTAAATCGAATTACTGCGTGTCTCACTAACTCCCTTTTGTTTGTAAAGGGCCTCAACATACTCAAAGTACTTGGATAGATATAAATAAAGTCAAGAATTTGGATTATTCATTGTATTGTCTTCTTTATACTGAGAAGCTTACCAATGTCCTCCAACATTAAGTCTATGCTACGTGCTCCACAAGGAGTCCAATAAATTTTAAGTCTTTCTTCTTCCAACTAAGAATCAGCAAAAACTTAATCACCCCTCATTATTCGTTATGACTTGATTCCTCTTCTTACACTGACGGGGGATAGAAAGAGGGTTGTCGGCATTTCCGTTCTTTGCATGTTAGCACTAATCTCCTCCACAATAGAATCAAGCAATTCAAATAATTTTTCTCCTATCTTCAAAACAGTAGACCCATCAACTGACATGGTGAACATTGTCCCGGCAAAAGAGTTCACCAAAAAGTTAATCAAATACTTTTTCTTCATTTCTATTCAAGCATATGACATTATGAAACATCCAAAACTTGCCAATTGTTCCGTTTGACCCATCATTAAATTATTAATGTACTCCAATTCCTTTTGGAGGAGTGAGACTCTTACATCATGATAGCTTGGAGGTCGCAAATGCGGTCCAAAACTTCCAACAGCTGCAAGCATGACATAAAAGCTTTGCAATTTGATCATGTGGAAAGAAAGCTCAGCTTGGTACCAAAACTTAGCAATATATTGCTGGACCTTTATTGTAGCTTGTTGTCACAAACCTCTTTTATACTTCAATTTCATCTTTCGGTGTGTTGCAATTACAGTTTTCTGTCGCCTACAAAATAGATCAGTAGGTCTTTTCAAAACACTTTTTTTAGCTGTACTAAAAGCATCTTCAATAGAAGATCAAGATTTGTGATCTTATCTATTTTTTGGTGGATTCTACATTGTCACATCATTATAAAGATTTCTTCAATTTTTTGTTTCAATAAAATATCAAACTTTGTGATCTTAAACCATTTTTTTAGGTCTTACAAGAGATTCACCTTTTAATATTTATTTACAATTTATTTTAGAATAAATTAAAAACAATTAATTATATAATTTTAATGACACAAAAATTAATTCAAAAATAGAAATTTTTAATAATTAAAATATTTTTTCATCATGATCATTTAAACTTAATCCATATTAGTGATAAAAAAAAATACACACATCAACATTGAGCAACAAAAATTAAATTTCATCATTATTCTGACTAAAACATTTCCAAATATATGTTTCACTAAATCTGTTTTCCAATTGTTGGATTTCAAAAGAGAGAAAAAATTGATCATGCATGACCGGTTGTATCATTTTTGTGGGTGTGTGTTGATCTTGATTATTCTTATAAAAGAACAAATTTCCACAGTAGAAATCAATGCTCTTACTCCAATAATATATTTTACCAATACGAGATCTTACATGGAAGATTAAGATATAAGAACACCTATTGGAAATGCTTTAAGATGTATTTGAACTTTTAATTCTCTAAAATCTCCTTCCTCCAATATATAATCTTTTTAGTAAAATATAGTAACATTCCTTGAGATTTTTTTTTAAAATTACACTTGATATCTCTCTTATTTCTATTCTTATACTAACCTCCTTAATTGTTTGAGAAACTTTACATTTACATCCCTTATACATTATATTAATCTCCCTTTGAAAAACATTACATTGTGTATTCATGTAAGAGAGATTGTTGTAAACGTTAACAAAAAAATATTAAATACAATCTAAATAAACCCCAAAGAGTGTCAATATAATTTATTATTATTTTTTATCTTGCGTCACTCTTTTTCATCTTGTTATACTTCTCAAGTACTCACAACTCTTCTTTAACTTCTTCTGGACAGCTTGAGCTTAGGCAAGTTCAAACCTTACCCTTAGTTCCCCTTAGATGTTTTCCTCGTGTAATTCTTCCTTTCACGGTTATTATAGACAATTTCATTGGTTTAATTTTCTTTGATATGATTGCAATGTTCCCATCCTATGTCTAACCAATCACTTTTGGTAATAGAGTTTGATGATACATGACTATGATTTTGGGTGCTTGATATTAAACATTATAGGTTTAGTAAGGTAATAGTTGTATAGTACAATTGCTCTAACCGGAACGAGAAATAATTTACAGGAACTGGCATATTACTACAAGGAAATTACAAATACCTAGCACAATCTCAATGTTACAAAGACTGGTTTTCTGATATAACACGAAATTTACATTCTAACCTAAAAATTAGAATATTTACAGTATTATCAAGTCAGTGATAATTATTGACAAATTCTAACAAAGTATGACCTAATTGCCAAGAGTTCATAAGCCACCATTCCATTAAACTAATATCTAAAACATCCCAAATGAAGATCAATCCAGCAGTACATATCTCGAAGCAATTTTTATAATCGATCTTGATCTTTCAAGCACATAGGTGCATATGAACAAGATCTACCGAATCTAGCCTCCACTCTTCAATTAACAAATCAAGATGGTGTAAAATTCCATCAGAGCATCAATAGGAGCGTGAGTATCATCAGGAAATCACAAAAAGAAAAACAGGCCTATCATCACGAGTGGTGAATTATGCTAACATCATAGCCTGACAATTACCAATTATGTCCAAGTCCCATTTATTATAAATAAACAGAATTTCTTAACTCATTAGAAACCACGTAATATGAGCTTCCAAGAAATATATCAAGGTATTCATTCAACTTATTTTAGAAAACCAAAAGTCAGCAAAGTAAACCCAAATCCATTTTTTTTTAATTTGAATCCATTTAATCTACTTATTGTACGTCATTAGACTAGAAATGGTTGAATATAATTCATCAATCCCAAAACAAAAATAATAATAAATATATAAAATAAATTAGGCACTTTGGTATTTATTGGTCCCACTTTGACTCAATTGTACACTGAGTTCTAAAGATATCAAGTTAATCTAGTGATAAAAAGAGAAGAAATGAAGAAAGAGATCACAAATTTGATTTTTTCCGTTATAAAAACTAATAATCCTAAAGACTAACATTTATCGATTATTAAAAAAATTGTGTATTGAGTTCCGTATAGCCAAAAGTATTGACATTTTTCGTTTGCATAGTATTAACTTCTATCATGACTACTCAAGCTAGTTATATATGCACATTTATCATACCTAAACTCCGGAGGCAATGACAATCGGCAAGTACTTCCATTCGAATTCTTAATTTCTTTTCATTTTTATGAAGGTTTGATGTAATTACAACTGTACCTATCCAATGACAAGTTACAATATCTCAGCAAGTTTCTTGAAGTTAAACGGGCCGTAATTGTGGCAATGAATTTCAAATGAAACATTTGTAAAAAGTCTGGTGACATCTTTCCATTCATTATAACCAGAACACCAATAGAAATCGCCCAGAGCCGCCAACATATACCGCTCAGCTGGGGTTATGACGAAACAATGGGAAGAATCAGATGTGCTATGTACAACACTGTCCTTTCAGGGAAATGGAACAATCCATGAGAGAAGTTGTTGGACAAACAATTCATCTTCAGAAGGAACTTACATGCATAATATTACAGTAAAAAATCTGTAAAACAAAAAAAAAAAAAAATCAATAATATGACTGAATAATGAATTGCATAAGTAGCAAACTAGTGAATTCAAAAACAAAACAACTAATTTAATCACCAGATTCAATGAAATGTGACGTTGACTCTAAATATGAAAAACTTGTAATGCAGAGGAACCTCAGCAATACAACCAGAGACAAAAGGAGATGACCCGCTATGTCAAAATTCAGGACAAAAGAGACACGACAACGAAAGGTTCCAGGGTTGTATACAACCTGTATTTTTTATTGATTTAAAATTTGAAAATTTAGTCTTTTAATATTAGTCTTTCATTATTGATTTATCTTATACAACATACAATGTGATCCTTCCGCGCAAATTCAATTTTTTTTAACTTGACTTCTCATGATTAATGTTAGTTTTTTTTTACTTGATATATTGTATAACATTGATAAAAAGGTATTTAATTATCACCATTTTAGTTCAACTACAACTAGTTATTGTCTACACCAGTTCAATAATCAATCTGGCTTTTATAACATCACCGCTAAGTGCTAACATTCGCATGAAATACAAGAAACAATGAAACCTGAATAAGATATCCCATCTATATTAAAATTAAAAACAATAGGAAACAAAACCCTGCCACCTACAAATCATATATGGTGTAAACAAGCACAAGCATGTGCAAATTACTCCAAAGAGACCATAGTTAATCCTATTTTACTCAAAAAAATGACCTCCATAAAATTCTAATTCTGCTAGCAATGCCTAGTGTCAACAACAAAGACTCAAATCCATGTTAAATACCAGGATATTTGGGAGTCAACATGTTCAAATCAGGTCAACTTTCTAAAATAGAAATAAGATACTACTGGCAATAAAGTATAAAAGCGCAGAAAAGACTAAATGTATCCTCAAAATAGAAGAGAAAACATAAAAATCTCCAAAACCAAAAGGAAAAGGAAAACCTGACAATACCAAATAGCTGATGAAAAAAGGTTGTGTAGAGTAACAGCACCAAAAACAAGCCAGACTAAATCTTCCCCAAAACCAGATTTAGCAAGCTTCCTCAAAGTTTGACTATGGATAAAAAGTGAACCACTCATCCTAAAGCCATTCTATCTTTGAATTTTCATATTAATAATAACAGCAATTGCTCCCTCTGCCTCAATTGCTTAAACTGCAGACTGCCAAGAGAGCTTTTGACAAAAAAAAAAAAAAAAAAAAAAAAAAGAATACCCAAACAATGGGTGAAGCAAACATGTCCTGCCCACCCAAATAATCCATCTCAATAAAAGTTGGGCTTTAAAAGTTCAATATTGACCAAACTTGACAGACAAAAAAAGATCACGGTTGCTTACCTCATTCCCCTCTCCAATCTATTAATTCGCTTCGTGGTGCATATAGGGTAGCTGCTCGTTCTTCTGCCTCAGTATCATTTACTATACCTCGGCACTTTGGGAAGCCACAGTAACAAGCAAGTCGTTCATCAATTGAGAAAAATCTGTCACATGAATTAAATAAAGTTAGCACAATATTAAATTAAAAAGAATTACAATATTTGCTAAGTGTAGTGCTACACACACTATTAAAACCAATACAAAAGTGAGATTTGTATGGTTTTTTGTTTAAGTGTCAGTACTCATTTGGAGAAGAGGGAAACCTGTAATCATATGTAAGCTCTTCCCACTGTTTAATGTCCCTCTTTGCAAATATTATAATATGTTCATCGCCATTAACACTTATAACTCTGGAATAGCAATTTGGCTGCACTCAAACAAAAAATTATAAGCAATTTTTTTTTCTTTAGCAACCAAAATAAGGCTGAATGAATTCTTCAGTAAATAAACAAGTTGAATTGCAGTATTTACAAACTAATGTCAAAAGCATAGGAGTCAATTCCATATAGTGGCACAGAGCAGCCGTATAAAAGGTAGCAAGATGATATGTATTTTGAAGTCAAAGTTCGCATTACATAAATTCTGCCACACATATATTTTGGAAAAATAATACCTAAAATTAAAGACATTCATATTAAGCCATTAAAGTTAATGAATGGGAAGATCATACCCAATTAGAATAAAAAAATTTGAAGGGAAGAGCTTAGAAGAACTGGAGAGCAGATACAAAAAACAAAAGGCCTAATTCAGACTTTGAGAGAGGAGAGACAACAGAGGATAAAACAGAGCAACATTGTACAAGTCAGGAGTCAGCCAGAAGTGGCTGGAAAATGCTGCTTGATGTCAGAAATCTAGACAGAGTCTCCACAGAGAGAAGGTCTGAAGTTCCTCACTGAATGGGCAGGGCAAGCGAGGGTGAGAGTAGGGTTTCAGATCTGATTAAATGAAAATGGGAACAAAATTCCAAGATTGTCCAGCACCAAACAACACCATTCGATTGCCAGAAGACTGAGAAGAGGGATTTTCACTTGTGGAAAGAATAAGTGCCAAGATGGCCACATTTCAAACAAAAACAGCTGCAATTTGCAAAGCTACACAAAACTGATCCGCAACGAGCAATACAGAAATGGCAGAGGGTCGCAACAAGACCTAGCAGAACTATCGTGCACAATTGACTACTAAGGGCTACTTTCATGTGACGGAGCAACTATGTATAGTTAAGGCCTTATAGGTCTTACCAAACTGTTCCACAATCAATGCAATCCATCTTATCAAAAGTCATTTAACAATGCTATAAATCTGTGAATACAATATAACAGGGCTTAAATATTCTCATGCATACAATCCCCAATATTAAAAATTAGAAATCCCCAGGCTCCAGTCTTCAAATAATAAGCTAAAAAAATGTACAGTAAAACACTATCAAGTGAATATCATACATCAAAATAAGGCTAATTGATATGAAAATGTTTAACAAGCAATAAATGAATTCATGTAAAAGGTAAATTTAAGTGTGAAAGGACATACTGCACAAGAATGATTAATCAAATGAGCAATGCTTCCTGCTCTAGTAGCATCAATGACTCGTTCATCATCGATACGAAACATATATGTTCCAGCACCCTGCATCAGGGAAAGAGACACAAGTTACTTCATCTTTCATAAGCACCTACATAACATTCCAGAAACACTATCTTGTTCATAACAGAAGGTGCAATAATCGAAACGTTCTTGGTCATGGTGACCATCAAGTGTTCCATGATGTTGTCTCTTTTAGTTGAAGATTTAATAGTTATCAAAATTATGTTCCCTTCCAACATAAGCATTTCTTAACTTGAAATTAATATAAGCTAATACTGAAAATACAAGCAGCCCTTGGGAATGAGAAAATGGAGAGAGAAAAATAAAAATAAAAAAGCCCAGCTGAAAAGAATCTAAGAATACCATTAAACTTTACTAGCTGATTTAAGCCACATCATTTTCAAACAAATTAGCTGCAGACAACTATACCAGCACATTTGATAATTCAGAAACACTTACCACCAACGAATTGTATATGAAGTGCTCTCTCCGGTCAGCTATCGGTGGTCTAACAAGTTCACCAGTGTATTCAATCACCTGAATAAATAAAATCAATACACTCATCCTTAAAGTTGAAATGCTCTAAGGAAGTTAATTCAAATGGAAAATATTCACTTTACCATGTCTCCACCTTTATATGGATGCTTTGCAAAGATGCCAAATCCATGAATTCTTGATTTCCCTTAAAAAAAAATCAAATATTTAACGGTAAGACAGGATAACTCCATAGTTAAATCTCAAATTACAACCTTAATTAGTAATAGTCAACTTTCCAAAAAAAAAAATAGATCACAATTGCCCTCTCCCCCACCATTTTCAAAAAATATTAAGCAGAACTATTCCTACCAAATGCCAGCCGTTTCCGAAAGGTTTCCCTCATGTACGTATATTTTTCAGAGATAGAAAGTATGCTGTTTGATGTGTCAACCAGAGAGGTTCTCAGCCTTTGTTGGCTACAAAAGAATTTAGAGCAGACTCCTCTGCCAGAAGGCTCTAGGTTGTTTAATGAACCATGCTGGCAGTATCCACCTACTAAGTAAGGTTGATTCTCCACAAACAAACGTTTCAACGATGCAGCTGCAAGTGCTTCAGGTTCTTTTCGACCTCTCCTGCCAAAGTAATCATATGGCTCTGCCCAAGAATAAAGACAGACCTTATTTAATAAATTTATCTATAAAATATAAGTCGAGTAATTTATAAGTTAAGAGGGCCAAATAGAGATAACAAGAAGTACATATCCTAGACCAATAAGAGAGCTAAAATGCAGAGATGAGAACCTCCCGCTAAATCTTTCCCATGAAAGATATAAAAAGTGCAAAACTCATCAAAGTGAAAAAGTGACTTGTCTTACGTACCCATTACCCAATCCAAGCAACATACAATAGTGGTCTACTGTCTACATACTTCAATATTATATATGTATCTTCATGGCCTCTAGTTGAGCCTTAGAAGTATTAATGCAAAAAACATCCTTAACCAAATGATATAATTCACACCTAAATCAACCCAAAACATGGCATAACAAGCTGGATAACTAAAAACTTGAGCAAGAGATGCAAGAGCATCCTTTGTACCAGTGCAAAATAACACATTTTATGAACTAAATGATAGATTGAGGTTGCCTGAATGTATTCATTGGCTGATATTGCCAGATACAATAAATAGGTGGCTTGGCATTGATCTTTGGGAAGAAAAAAAAATACACCACTCATAAGACATTTTTACACATCAGCTCAGCTACTCTGCTACCCAGCTCCTAGCACACTACTATTTCCCTTTCCAGATGGCACTAAAAACACAGTTTAATAAACAGACAATTGAAGACTCAATCAAATCAAAAGAAAATCAATTTCAAGCAATGTTTTTTTTTTTTTTTTATGGGCCAATGTTAGTTGTTAAATGTTATTTTTTTGTTAGTGGAGAGATTTGAACCCACAACCTCTCCCTCCTTCCCTTCCTTCCCTTCTTTTCCTTTTACCACCCAACCAACCTTACATGATTTGACTATCCTTGCCATTCATCCAGTATGAAGCATGTGATTTGCAACTCAATTCAATTTATGTTAAATAAGGAATAACTGGAACTGAGCCAAAGATTGTATGCTCCAAAATGTTGAACATGAACAAGAAGTTATATAAAATAGCAACGTAACAAGAGAATGGATTGAAAGACAGTGCAACTGCAAATGGTCACCAAACATAATTTCCATTTTTTCTTGGTTGCTGGAAGTTAAGCAAGCAAACGATATGAAAGTGATTATTTGTTTTAATAAAACAAGTGTCCAATATCATACCACTTCGAGCACAACCAGACGGATTGGGTGGTGGTTCATAGTCTGAACATAGACCAGCAACTCGGACCATACGTTCATCAGCAACAGAAGGTTCATTAGATGGTTGCCTATGTTTCTTGCAGAAAGAAAGTAAGCGTATGCACTGATCTTCATCATCATCAACAGAAAGTAGATACAGCCTGTCCTCATTCTCAAGCTATACAACATAAAATTATAAAAATAAATAAATAAATGAAAAAAAAATCCTTTTTGGGCTAAATTATATCAAACCAACACACTATTGAGGTTAAAACAAAATAACTTAAAAACATGTATTGGAAATAGGAGGGGAAAAAAGGAGAAATACCTCAACACAGAGACCAGCAGCACGTGCACAGAGTGGATGGTATGCTACTCGACAAGAATTATTTGAACACTACAGAATTGACATAAGAAAAAAAATGCAATTAAATTTTTTTAAAAAAAAAGTCACTTAATATAATAAATACTAGCTAAGCCCCACGAATTATGTGTTTTACATGCATACAAACATACATAAACATACACACATGGCACATATCAAATGAGAGTAAGACAAGCTAATATTGACCCATACAATCAAACATTGACGTTCAAGATTGATTTTAATTAAGTATAAGACCGTTCTCGTATATTTGTATGGTTAAGAGTAGCTCCTCTCGAGCTCACACCTGATATGCTCCCCATATACACACATGAAATCTTCTCAAAAAATGACAGTGAAATTCATGTATGTTTTGATTGTCACTTTCGACATAAGGTTGTTGTTTGATCATTGATGTATTAGGTAACAGATATTTGGTGCTTCAGCTGTCAAGAATTACCTGCCTATTGACCAAGAAAAGGCCAACTTAAACTACTATTTAATTTAAAACTCAGATGACTTACTTGGATGCAGGCACCATAAGATACACCGCATATGCTGCATAACAACTTCCAGCGGTCCTGTTCAGATACAGAATTAAAAGGAAAGCAAATGAAAAAGCAGTTCATACTGATTAAGAACTAATGACGAAATCATTGACACGAGCAATTTGGTAAAAAAGAAAAACTAACAAAAATGTTCATAGCCAAAAAACTTAAAAACACAAAGCAAAACAAAAGAAAATAGAGAGTAATAAGTAATGAAAGCCTACCTTACTGATTCTACTCAAACCATCAATAGGCTCCATTCTCTTGACATCAGCTAAGCAAGTTTCTGGCAAAAAACTTAACACTTAGTAAACATAACCAAACTAAGGAGTAAAAAGAGTAAATAAAGTCATACACAAACAAACCAGGTATCCACATGGCACAAGCCAAATGAGCCCACCGGCCATCTGTAGTAGGCTTCATTGCACCACCTAGAAGAAACTTCATTAAATACCCAAAGACATATAATTCTAGTTTTAACACAGCATAAATATTAAAAGATTTCAGCATACCTATGAGTGGACATAAGCAGCAAGGTGGAGGAGGAGCACCCGAACGACATAAGTTGCATAACCATAGCACCCCATTAACAGGTTCCAGTTCTCCGTAGCATCTAGCATGGACCTAAGTGAACATTACAATTCACGGTTCAATATCAATAAATGGATAAAGTAGTAGAGCTTTAATGATTCATTAAGCAGTATCACATTGTGGGGGATTGCATAAATTTTTTACAGAAGCCATACCATCATTCTGCATTTGTCACACTGCAGAAACAGATTGTTCTCATACTCCTACAACATAAATAACTCCCATTTAGCAAGCAAAACATGGAGTAAAATAATAAGCAAACAAGCAAGAAAGGTAACAACATTTCTATTTCCTTAGAATGAATTTAAACTGCAGGATAAAGTAGAAATAACAAATACAAATTGCAACTAAAAGAGCATGCAAGTGTATAAAACAACAAGCAGGAGCTCTAGAGAATTGAAGAGGAAAACAAACTCTGTACCTCATCCATGTGGCACACATTGCACTTATCAAGGTCAAACCAATTAATATGAACTTGTCTATAACCAAGAGGCAAGTTATTATTATATCTTCTGGAACCTAACTTGCAAATTGAGTTCTTTGTGGATCTAGACAATCCCTGAAAATAACAGCATTTCTTTCAGTAAAAATCAAGCACCAGGTACACAACTTGAAAAGTACATGCATTATAGCAAAAACACTTGGTTGGCTCAAGAACTTGAATACAGCATAAGAGAAAGAGAGAGAGAGAGAGAGAGAGAGATGAAGCTAAGCAATGATAATGCAGCCAATAACAAGCAAAAAAGATGCAGAATAGTAGAGAGAAGGGAAGCACATGAGTAGATTGGAATGCCTGCAAAAGTGTCAACTTGGTACAACAATAACCAATCCTTATACCACTGGATGTGATCAGCTAATATGAAATGATAGATACCATTGAGTTACATCAAAAACAAGCACTCTTTCCTCACTATGTCTTCCTTCCATGGAATAAATTACAACATTTTCAGGTTAATTCCATTAGTTTCCAAATTATGGACTTATGTTCCAGATCAAAACAAATAATTAATAAAAGAACATACCCGTATAAGTTTAAGTACTTTAGGATTGGAAAAACCAAACATATCAGACCCAGATTCGTAGCCCTTTTCTTCCCCACCAGCAACAGTACCTTCAGAAGCATCCTTTTCCATTTTCTTTATCTTTTCGTATATCTCATTCCAGCAAGCAGATGGTGTATAACCATTGAACTGCAACCAAACATGAATAACACGTCATTGGTGGGACTGTGGGAGTTATAAGGTTGGTTTGGTAGTTGGGAAGGGGGATTTAAGGGAATTAGAGGGTGGGGCGGAGCATGAGTTTGAACCCCCCGACCACCACTAGCATTCTAACAAAAACTAACAACTAACATTGGCTGATAAAAAAAATATAGTAGCATAAACATTAGATAATTCAATATCAAATTATCAGAGAAAGAGAAACAAATGTCTACTGGTGCAAAATTATTTCTTATAAAAAAAAAATCGTATAGTAAAAACCAACCTGCTCACCACCTTCAACTGTCACTCTAAACAGAGGACGAACTTTGGATTCTGGATCTCTCAACACCTCCATCTTATAAGGTGCAGAAACTTTAGGGTCTAAAAAAAAAAAAAAAAAAAAAAAAAAAAAAAAAAAAAAAAAAAAAAAAAAAAAAAAAAAAAAAAAAAAAAAAAAAAAAAAAAAAAAAAAAAAAAAAAAAAAAAAAAAAAAAAAAAAAAAAAAAAAAAAAAGAGAATTACAAGAATTAAGAATGAAGAATATGACATGTTTAACTAACATTCGAAAAATCAATCAAAAGAATGACATGTCAACACCCCAAACAACAACAACAATAAATGTTTCACCAGAAACTGAAGTAAACTTCCTCACTGCTGTGTATCCTTCAGGCCAGATGAATCTTCCATCCCTGAAAGCAGAATCTTCAACTATTTTTCCTGAAAACCAAAAAAAAAAAAAAAAAGTTTAACATCCCTATGATTACATTGGCCATTTGGTGACAGCCAAAATGCCAATAACCTGGAAGTAACACAATAAAGGGGAAAGAGCGAGAGAGAAGTCACCCTCTTTCCAAATATCAACATCAACAACACCTTTAACTCAAACTAATTGGAGTCAATGGTAGATGAACCCAATGATAAATACGAGAAGGTTGAAAAAAGAAATAAAAGAAAAGAAAAGAAAATAAGATAAAAGAACATAAGGGGAAAAGAAGTAGGGGGGAGATGTAGAGGAAAAGAACTAAAAAGGAATCATCCGGAACATAAAGATAACAACGGGTCTAACCCTCCACCAAGCTTTATACCTTTTCTCCATTCCGTCCTAAGACACATCGTCTGCCAATCTATATCCCAATCTTATAGCTTTTCCCAATATATAATTACTAAATTATGCATGCAGTATATCCAGAGATTTTTTTCAGCCATTGCATTTATTAGAAAACAAGGTCAATTTTGGTTGAAAACGCAACTATGTTGCAAGATTAAAAAATAAAGATCCAAATACCCAATCTATTCTATGAAAAGAATAATCAACATTTTGATGGTTATCTTGGAAATCAGCAAGGGAAATCACTCAAATCAGAAAACATAACTATGTTGTAAGATTAATAAAATAAAGATCCAATCAGGTAAAAAGATTAATAAAAGGTTAACATGAACAAAAAAATAATGGTAATCAAGAAAAATTACCAAGGCTTAGAATTTGGAGGTCTCCTACTTCATATGGAAAAGTTTCAATGGTTTCCAGAGCCGTCAAAGTCCCCTTGTCATTTAAACAATCATCACCTGAATCTGTACATCCTCCATCCTCTCCACTTACGTTGTTACAGTCATCAGCTGTACATCTTTTCCGCAATTCTAGCATCTCCGATGGAAGCTTCTGTTCACTTAAATATCTGTTTGAGTGAAATAATTGCAAAACCAACAAAGTTGAGCAACCATTTAAAAATTCTTCCATTTTGATTATCAATGCAAAGAGATATTTGAAAATGCAACATTACAGACAATGAAGGCTTAGCTCGTTAATTTAATAAAGCAGACTAAGCAGGAGACACAATGCCTTAAGAATTACGCTCAGCAACTAAAGCACACATAAGATATAGTGCATTTGAATGAATCTAAGATCACAGGTCTACAAAAAACTGAAAAATCACATCATTAACCAAACTACTTAAATATTAGACAGCTTGAAAAATAAAGACATTGACCCGTTGTAAGGTGATTAGGAAAATAAGATTATCAAACTAGCTTCCTCAGTTTAATATAGTTTATTCATATTCCACAATGCAATTTTTTTAAGTAGCCACTCAAGCACATTAGACAAACTACAAGAAGCTGAAAAAGAAAAACATGCAAATTAGCACTAAATTTGTCCAATAAAATTGCAATAGAAACATTTTAAGGTTCACAACATTTGATGTTCTATGTAACAAATATAATAAAAGATGGAAAGAAAAGAAAAGGCACGATTAACATTACCTTTTTGCCTCTTCTAAACCTTCAATAAAACTATGTTTCTTGCATTTTGAGTGTAGATCAGTAAGAAGTCCACTAAGAAATGATTTCACCTGTTGCAATCTAACCCTGGAAAACAGGAAGAATATGCAACAGAGAAGTGCATCTTAAAAAGGAGGAAAGAATTTTACAGTATAAAGACAACAGTCTCCCACTATTTTTCTTAATTTTCACAGAATATCAAACCTTGCAAAGTCATGGGTGCCAAAAAATTGGACAGGAACTGATCTTCCTCCCAAAAACATCTTTAAACCCTTACAGTTGCTAGCAAGTGATTCATCCAGAACAACAGCTGGCCACATTGCATGGCCTGCAAAATAATAAAAAGACACAAGCATTATAGATGCTACAAAATTAACAAGATCTAATAGTAACCGGAAATGCAAGTAATAAAGAAATAAGGTAATTTGAAGTAGACATAGTGTGATCTCCGGAAAATAGAGTTTACAGGAAGGATGTAAAACAATGGTAAGGTTAAAATTTCTTATATTCTGAATTCTGCTTTGTTCTATGTTGTGAGTTTTGTTTTGACATTAAGGGGGATAGACTGTATACCAGCCTCCTTCAGTATGATACCAGATATAACTTAATAATTTACTATATTAAGTTCAACTTTAATGCTTGAATTTGAGAATCATAGGATAGAATGCATACCAGTCAGCTTCAGTATGATACCAGATATAAGTTAATAATTTACCATACTAGTTTCAAAAAGTATACATATGAAATGAATGCAACAAAAATAATAATGGAAGTTATTCAAAGACATGGTGCACCAAAATTCTAAAAAATAGGGCATCAATTTAAATAAAGGTTTCTGCATACAACCATTTGCAAATGGAACAACAGAACAAGATTGAGAACAAACCTGTTAGCTTGGCCCATATGATATCCCCAGGCTCAAAGTCTTGGCAATCATCCAAACTTGCAGCCAATGCAAGCATCTCTTCAACATCATAATCAGAGACATTATTGTCACGAACTTTTGCAAAATTCAATTTTAAACGTTTCATCTCATCGCGGGAAACATGGAATCTTATATTTTCATTTGCAAGAATTAAATTTTCCTCATCACCATCATCATACTTGACCTGCATATAGTTGTTAATGAAAGGATGAAATTTCAAACATGTCCAATATTGTCAAATACACATAGATCAAAGATGCACCAATTTATTTATTTATTTAGATCAAAGCGATCCATATTAGACTGATAATTTAGATAATTAAGGGCCATACGTGATGTATCTTAGTTTCCTTATCATAACTTCTGACATAGCCAATGTATGCTTTTAAATCCATGGGCCAATAAACCTGCAGAAAACAAGTTTCAACATTGAAAAACTGTAATTGCATGAACAAACTCAGTGGAATGAACATACAACACAAACGTTACAAAACATAACCTTGCATCGTAATCCAACAAACGCCTCAGGATCGGCATTATCAAAACTCAACCTGCAGCAAGTGCAATTAAAAACCAGGTAACTCCTACCATATAGAAATCACAAACCCACAAAAAAAAAACCTCTCACAACCCTATCCACAGAACTAAACATTTTCCTTTCCCCTTACATATTAACCAAATCACGAGCTCTCATTCCCTCAGTCCAAACAAATACTACATTTCAAAAGAAACAATAAACACTTAAATAAAAGCTGATACTCCGAATCTTCCATTTTGGCTAGTGAGATCTAACAACTAATATTTTTTTTCATTTTTCCCCTCCCTACCACAAAACACAAAGCAGAAATTCAAGCCAAGCTCAAATTCACGGAGCTTCTGCTTCTAAAGTCCAAACAAGCAATAGTTTTCTCAAAACCCACAAAGTTCCAAAGCAAACCTACGAATCTTCCTCCCTACCACAAAACTCCTGGAACTTAGGCCACGCTCAAATTCACGGAACTTCTATTTCCTAAGTCCAAACAAGCAATACTTCTCAAAACCCACAGAATTCCAAAGCAGACCCACAATCCCCAATTTCCACAAGAGCAACACTTTCTCCCAAAGCACAATACAGAATAAAAAAAAAAAAAAATTACCCGACCCATTTCTTCACATTGCGAGATTCAGGCAACATTTTGGGCAAATTCTCCAAGGAACCACACTTAGCATTCCCAGCAGCACCGGAATTCCCAAATTGATTTCTGCATTCCCTCAATCTGGGCCCGTCAACATCCCCAATTGCAGTATTCAAATCCACACCCAGCCTCTCCAACTCGGTGCTCCCAATTTTCCTCTTCTTCAGCAACCTCTTCTCGCTCTCGTCGATCTCCGAGTCGTGAAGAAACGACGCCGTCGCGGAAGGGGAATGCCTCTTGCGCCGGCGCCGAGAGTAGACGAAGAGGAGAGGGGGCTTGGGAGGAAGGGTCAGGGACGAAGAAGAAGACAACGTCGTTTTCTTGTGGTCGTGGTTGTTGAAATGGTTATTATGCGTTAGGGTGAGTTTGCGAGCTTTGATTTTCTTCGACATGACGTTGGAGGAACCGCTGGCGGTGACGCGGCAGGGTGAGGTGGCGGAGTAGAGGTGGTCGAGGGGAAGGTAGCGGATGGGAGTGCCGCGCGTGGTATGCACGTCAATGGTGGCGTCGTCGTCGCCGCCACCACCGCCACCGCCACCGCCACCTTCTTGGAACGCTGCTGCCATGTTTGAGAAATGAGAATAGCGGAATCGGAAGAAGAATATGAAATGTTATATTTTGTTAGGGTTTTCGAGAGAGGAGAAAAAAGAGAGGGGTGGTGTGTGTGTTTGTTTGGAGGGAGAGGGGTTATTCGTCCAAATAAATTTGTTTCCCGCCGTGTGAAAGACACACTTTGACACACTCTCACTCCTCTCACTCTCGCCTTGTTGGTGGTGTTGTTCAAAGTGAATGAAGAGAGGGAGGTGCAGCACTTGTGCTGTGCACACACAACAAAAAACCCAATAAAGAAAACGAATCTATCTATTATCAACCAGTTACCAGTCTGAGATTAAATTAATTGAATTAACAAGACCCTCGTCACCATCGGTTTGAACACAGGTTTTGTTTTCTTGTTACTTATTAATTGAGTTTTTGTGTTAATTTCTGCTTGATTGAATTTAAATTGATGATAGCATTCCAACACTTTTTTGTTTATGGAGGTTGAAATGTAATTGGATTAATGATTTGAATAAATGTGTTAAAAAGTGGCATTATTACTAGTATTAACTTTCTTGTGGTGGTTTGATAAAATATATATGAAATAAATGTGTGGCAAAGTGGATAATTAATTTTAATTTAGTAATGCGAGTGTGACATCCAATGCTACAGGGGTTTGGATCACTCTTGTTTGATATTTGTGTCCAATAAAATATCACTCCTTAATTAAGAGAAAGATAATTTAGTTATTATTTTTTATTCTGGGATCATACCCTTTTCAAATAGAAAAAGAATTGACATGTGTTAATTCAAGTGTAAAGTTTGTGTAGATCATGAATTGTACGGGAGTAAGCGGATTAGAGCTAATCCACTTAGTGGATTTATTTGGATTAGATTAATTTTAATTTAATAAATCCAATTAAAATTGGATTGATTGATTGGTTTAAAATTTTTATCCGATTAAAACCCAATTTAATTTATATATAATTAAATTACTAATAAAAATCATAATCGAAGCACATCTCATTTTTAAATTAATACATTTTATCTTAAAATAATATATTATTTTAGAGTTTATCTTTATTTATTTATTATAAAGTAGTACATTTTTTATGAATTGTATTATGAGTGTATATTTATGTTTTTTTCATGCAATAAGATTTTTATGCAATTGATGTTTTTGTGGTGTTTATGTAAGAATTGCTTGATTTATCTTAATTATTTGGGTTTATAAACGTTGAACAAATAAGCAAAAGAGGGAGGATAAAATCCAAATGTAGAGAAGTGGACTCTCCTAATTACAAATAAATAAGAGTCTCCTAATTAGTTGCCCAATGAGTGACCAATACAACACAATTTCGTAAAGGGTCATGCAAAGCCATAATTCTCAACCCAATTTCAAATACACCATTCAAAATTTATTTAATTCTAGCATTACCCTTTTTACTTATTTTTCTTCCTTCCTTCCATTTTCCATTTTTTTATCACTTCCATTGTTTCTTCTTCTTCTTCTTTTTCGCTGATCTCCTTCTTTCATTGATACGTGGTGGTTTGTTATATGCATTATCATGATGGTTTGTAATGCTAATTTAAAAAATATTAGGTTCATATACATTAGAAATTTTAATTTTATAAAATCATGGGTTCATATACTTTAAAAATTTATATGTGCAAAAAATATATTATTAGATAAAAATTAATCATTAAAAAATTATTATATAAATTTATGTGTATTAAATATGCATTAAATTTTGTAATGTTATATATAACAATATTAATTAACTTTTAACATGAATGACCTAGTAGCTTAGTTGGTTAAAACACTCTATTTGTAATCGCTAGTCCATGTCCATCATTCATGTTATCCATTATATTGCGCTTGTAATTGTATATAGCGATTAAAATTATTGACATTTGAGTTGGCCAGTTGAAAGGATCATGACTTACAAGTTATAATATATGATTAAAATTATTAAAAATTATTTTTAAAAAAATTTACTTGTAGGGATTTACAATCTATAAGATCCTTTACGGATTGGTAATCTGTATTTTCGTAACTCCACCAGTCCATGAGTTGAGCTATGTCCATCATTAAGCTTCTTTTGTTTGTTGGTATAATGATTTTTATTTCATGAGTTGAATTCAATTAGGAGATTGAGAAAGGAGTTACAATCACCCATTATATTGCGCTTGCAATTATATATAGCGATTAAAATTATTGACATTTGAGTTGGCCGGTTGAAAGGATCATGACTTACAAGTTATAATACATGATGGTACTGTGCCAAGTTCAGGTAAATTTTTCCTGCACACATTCTCATGAAAACTTTAAAATATAAAGAAATTGAATTATGCACATATGCTTGTAATTGATCACTACATTGAGGTTGACTTTTTTCCCCTTAATTCCATTATATCAATCTGCATTAAATTAATGATTACTTAATTTGTTGTAACTTCAGGATGATTTGAATTGGCATTGCAACTATTGCTACTTTGTTTTTATTCATACATAATTGTTAAGAGGATATCTAAGTATTATTCCTAGCTCCTCAACAAGATGTATTTGTTAATCTTTATGGTAAATTTTATCTTGGAAATCATATTATAGTCGTTGAAAGCATTGTTGGGAAGATGAATAATGCTCAAGAGTTCCTTATTTAGGTTGAAGCCTATTGTCCTATGAGTTGTGAATTCTGCTTATAATTATATCTAGAATTCCCTGTTTTGACTCCCTGGAAATCATTTTATAGCATCTTGTTTTGTTTCAATTATGACCTGGAAATTTTGCCTCTTTCTTTAAAAAATTTGTGATGAATTGTACCATTTGTGTACACACTTATGATGAATTTGTGTACACACTTATGATGAATTGCAGGAGTCAATTTGTAAGTGTCTGATAAGACTTAGAACAGTGGAAAATGGGTAGTTAATTATTTAGGATAGTTGGAAACTTGGAATATTTTGTGAATTGTTAGTTAAAGTGAGTTAGTGACCAATAAATAGGAGGTGCATTGAGGTTCTTGACTCCCTTATACTTCTTGTAGGTGAGCTGTATTTGTTGCAGGTGAGATTATGAATTTATGTTTCATATTTATATATAGGTAATTTACTTTTTTTTGTCTGAAGTAGATTTTTACGATTCTACGATTTCGATTTTATGAGTTTAGTTCACTAAACCTCCACAAGTTTACGTAGAATCACGATTCTGACAACCTTGGATTTGAGGACTAGAAGCGAAAAAAAATGCTTGAAGATTTATTACTTAATATTGAACCTTTAGGAATTTAGATTCAATTTCTTGATGACTCATGACTTTATGTTTATCTTTGTTTTGTGTTTAGTGACACTGAGTTTTTAAGCTCTTTCAGATTAGGTTGAACCTTGGTTGAAGCTAACTGATTTTATTTTTGAATTTTTCGTTTAGTTATTGAGTTTATATTTAATGTTTTTCCATGTTGACACATTAGAAATTGATATGTAGTGCAAACCTATAAGTAAATTATACTAACAATAAGTTTTTTTTATATTGCATATAATCCTCCCAATTTTTTTTAATGTTTATAGCAATCTCCTCTATATGGATACACGATTTTAATGCTTTGAAATAATTAAGTGTGTGTTTGAGTAAACATTAGTTAAATTAATTTTATATTAAATTAATTTTGGTTTAAATTTATTTTGAAGTGATGTGATATGTATTTTGATGTTTTTTGTATAAAATTAAGTTAGTGGTAAAATTAAGTATAAATATTTTGATCCAATTAAAAGCTATTTAAAGTTAGTTAAACTTAGAATCATTTATGAATTCAAAATCAATTAATTAAAATATAACTAAATATATGAGAATTTATTTAAAGTCATGTTAAACGATGTTCAACATGATTATGAAGAATCCAATGTAGAACCAAATATGCATTAAGAAAGTTAGTACAATGTTAAAAGAATATCGAAGTAATATTTTTCAAATAATTAAAGGGGTAATGTAGAGATAAAAAAAATTGAAAACATTGAGGGCAATCTTGTGATTGTAATTTACTTTAAACGTAACATTTGAGAAATTACAGTTTAGACTATTCCTATTCAATATTTATAAAGTTTTTTTAGCCCAGGGTTACCACTAATTTTGCTCACACGAGGGATTTAAATTAATAATTAGGGATAAATGATTTATCACCTTCAGTAAAAAAATGATTTATCACCTAAGGAATTAATGTCAAACTAAACTATAGAAATTGATTGTGAATTATATAACATAAAGGATTTAAAAGGGAACAAGATTACGTTAGCATACAATGAGAGAATTTTGGAAACAACAAAACTGCATGAGCTACCCTAAAAAAAACACTGCAACAGCTTTTATCAAATTATACATACTACCATCATTTTTTTTCTATATTACTAAACTAATCCTTTTTAAGTCTAAAAATATTACACTACAATTTTCTTATATCTTTTGAAATATTACAGTCACACTCCCTTAAATTTTACACTAACATCCTTTACAAGAGAAATGAAGTAATGATTAAAAAAATAATAAATTATTGTATAATTATACGAAATCTTATGAGGTATTATTATAATTTATTCTAAAAATTAGTAAACAGTAAATGTAAAACAATAAATAATTACCATTATTTTTTTATGATATTATCGTAATTTTGTGAAATAGAATTTATATGTTATCCAACATAATGTTACTCATATTTGAACATGAAAAAAAAGAATAAAAAAACGAAACACACATATAATAATAAAAGAAAAATTGAAATGATTAGTATGCAGTTCTCTAATTAGGTGGAGTTGGCAGCCAACCCATCAAAGCGGCAGCTTCCTAGACGCGAGTCCAAAAGCGTGAAATATCCTCCAACCGCTACAAATGTCCTCACCAAACACCAAATAACGCAAACGGAAACCTATCCTTACGGTTTAACGCACGTAAGAGGGTTTAACCTATCCCTGTACGCCTCTAACGTATCTCCGTACCCAAACACACCGCGAAGTGTCCAACTAGACAAATGAGAGAGAGAGAGAGAGAGAGAAAGCGAAAGAGAGAGAACATGTGTTTTATTTTTTTCTCTCTCCCTCGTCGCAATGAAAAGTACTAGTGTTCTGCTCGGAGAGAACAGAAATGTCCAACAAGTGGTGTTGGATACTTTGAAATAAGGATAATTGGGCTTTATCCGTAACAGATGCCCCTCAGCCCGGTCATCAAGTATTCTTGGTGACCGAGATGCATAATGGGACCGACCAAACTTTGAGCCGATCTCGTATGAGTGACGCCGACCTCATGTAGGACCAACCTCGTATGAGTGATGCCGACCTCGTGTAGTGATACCGACCTCGCGTGTAGCCGACCTCGTGTGGAGAATCCGAGCTGAGGTAGTCGATATCCGAGGTAAGGTTCGCTTTTGCCCCTTGCCGAGGTGATCGATGTCCGAGTTCGCTTTCGTCCCTTTCTCATTGTATTTTATTCTGGTGCTTTATTTGCTCTTTGTTTCTGCGTCTTTTGCATTCTCTTGCTCTTTTGCGTATTGTGGCTCCAATTGTCGAGGGTCTATTTGGCCGGGACCATTGGTCGGGTTTTAGACATATTTGGCCGGGACCACTGGTCGGGCTTTAGACATATTTGGCCGAGACCATTGGTCGGACTTTGTGTTGTGAACGAGACATTCTGCCCCGCTCCGAATGGTCGATCGGTTCTCTCTGGTCAGTCCCGGCTGTTCGGGCCGACATGGCTGACCTCGATCTCCTAGCTGTTGCATGAGGCCGGTCGGCTCCTGCATGATCTCCCGTGTGGTCGGTATTTTGCCGACGATCCTCTTCTCGCCCTCCGTCGGTATTTTGCCGACGGTCCTCTTCTCGCCTTCCGTCGGTATTTTGCTGATGGTCTTCTTCTCGCCTTCTGTTGTCGCGATCCTCCAACTGAGTAATCAACCTTTGGATGTCCTCCTGGCGCTGGAGTTCATGACGCTTCTCCAGATTTTCCATTCGAGCCATCAAAGACTGGAGAGCACTCTGAATGAAGCGCTGCGAAGCTTCAGAGTTTTCTTGTGCTGTCGGTGTGTTGGCCGGCTCATGAGCTGCAGGTCCCGCACGGGATGAAGCCGTATGGGACAATGCGTCTTCTGCCACCACATTCTCCGGATTCGGATTGCTGGATGGGTCTTCACGTTTGATATTTCGGTGTCTTCTGGTGTTAGCCATTGAGAGATGGTGGGATTCGAAATTTATCGTTCTCCACAGACAGCACCACTGTTCTGCTCGGAGAGAACAGAAATGTCCAACAAGTGGTGTTGGATACTTTGATGTAGGATCAGACTCTCTCTCTCTTAAGAAGCTTATAAACTGAAGCAACTTAAGGAAGAAGAAGATCACAACAGCAGTACACACGAAGCAGTTGGGGTGCAGTGTGTGCCGTGTGAATGGAAAGAGAGAGTCAAAATTGAATGTGTGTGTACCTTTTACCATAACTGATGCTGTATTTATAGAATAGTACCTGGATATTGATAGAATGGTGGTTGAGACTCATTATCTTTAGTCGAGGTATTTAAATATCCTTTCTATCTTTCTGTTGCAATATCTGATATCTTTTATCATCTAGTCAATAAGAGATTAGGCTGTTGCAGATTTAAATATTTGAAATAAGGATAATTGGGCTTTATCCGTAACAACTAGGTAGTAGTAGGAAGATGTTTATAAACCCGTAAACGTAAACCCTAGTAGTTTAAATAGCCTCCATCCTCTTCTTCCACTGCTTTCTCTCTCAACTCAACACAAATCGCTAGGCACTTTTTACTCGCTGTTCGATTCGAGTTTGCTCTCTCGCTCCCTTTCTAAACCCTAGAGCACGCTCTTTCTAGGGTTTAGATTTCGATTCCTCGTTGATTTCGCAATTCGAATTTCACACGTTGTCGGAGATTTTTTTTTTTTAATCTAATTTTCGGTTCCATGGATCTTCCGAGTCTCGCTGTTATACTCCAGGCCGCTCTCAGTCCCAATCCGGACGAGCGGAAAGCAGCTGAGCAGAGCTTGAATCAGGTGCGACTGTCCTTTCGATTATTATCGAATTTTGGTTCTGATCAGAGTTTTGATCGGTTCTCGCTATGTGTTTATTTGATTTGCTTCTGCTTAAGTGTTTGCCAAGTACGGATGGTTGTGAAACGTGGTGATTTTGGTGTCGTTGTGAATTTTGGCGTGTGATTGCTAATTGAATGCAGCAGTGCTTTAATTGGATGAATTTACATTTGGTTGTGTGTTTAATGATATTCTTGAATCTGAAGAGTTGATTTTCACGAATGTGTTTGTGAGGCTCCGATACTTGAAAATAAAGTAAAAACACATTAACTTTGTTGTCTGTTGGTATAGGTGTGCATTTATGCGTGCTAATTGAATGTATTAGTGTTTTAATTTGATGAGTTTTTTGACTATATTAAATTAAATATACATACAGTTTCAGTATGCGCCTCAGCATCTGGTGAGGCTGTTGCAAATCATTGTAGACAACAACGTTGACATGGGTGTACGACAAGTGGCTAGTATTCATTTCAAGAACTTCATTGCCAAAAATTGGTCTCCTCTTGATGGTATGCTCTTTTTATCAATTGTTGGGGTTAGATAATGAATTCGGATGTTTGCTGATCATACTCTTCGTTTTCTGGGTTGACTATGTAGATACCCTACAGAAGATCTCTCAGAGTGATAAAGATGTGGTGAGGGATCACATTCTTGTGTTTGTAACCCAGGTTCCTCCTTTGTTGAGGTATAGTTGTTCACCTCTGGCTGCCTGGTCTTTGGTAGCACATCTTGTCTATTTTGATACTTGTTGCTGTCATGACTCTCTTTACCCTAGTGGATGATCACAACACTTGTGGGTCAAAACTTTGTGGCATATTTATTTTTCTATTGCGAATGCCTGTTTATTTCCATTGTATTGATTTGTGTTCTTTGCTTACATGTTATGTTTATAGGGTACAGCTTGGTGAATGCCTTAAAACAGTTATACATTCTGATTATCCTGAGCAGTGGCCTCATCTTCTTGACTGGGTGAAGCATAACTTACAGGATCAACAAGTCTATGGTGCCTTGTATGTGCTGCGGATTCTTTCTAGAAAATATGAGTAAGTTTGTATGTTTTATATTTTAATTGGGCTGCCTTGGTGAATACGGTCATCCTATTTTGGTTATATTATTTCATTGAACTATACATTTGTTATAAATGATGTGTGTGTATTTATAGTTAGAAGAATGTGGAGAAAGATACAAATGTAAGGATAAGAAACCCTCCAGAATCCAAGATGTCATGAAAAAAGAAAAAATAAAAATCAAGAATAAAGTCATAAACTTTACACTAGTTATGCATGTGACCAAAAAAATTTCTTCTGCTTTTCTAGTATAAAAAGTAAAGACAATGGACAAATAATTAACAATAATTATTTTTTGAACAATAATTTCGAGTTGCTTTTGATGTGTCGAAGAGAATGAATGAAAGATGATGATGTCACCAATAAATTGAGATGTTTCAGAAAGTATGGAAAGGGAAATAAAAAAGGACTGTAGTTTACTTTGTTTCAAATGGAAGGTACAAATCTCATTGCATATGTTTTAGTTAGTATGATTATTTTGCCATCTTTTGTTGGGTATGACTCATACTATGCCGTCAGCAGATATGCACGGGGCCCCTGGAACTTTTTTTGAGGCCTAGTACTGTTGTTGGTCTCGTGTTTTATTATTTGTAGTTTGGGCTTGGGTCCATGAATAGTTACGGTGTTTAGTGTTTCTAAGCCTATATATTTCCTTGTAATCTGAGTGCAATTGTACGAGTGTATGAGAGAATATAATGAAAAGCTGGACGTTTCCTACATTGAGTGAATCAGGGTAAACTCTGTGTGTTGTTTTTCTTCTTCCCTTTTCTCTCTTCTCGATTGTTGTGTGATTGCTCTGTACCCAACATCTTCATCAATAAGATGCAAAGTGGTGGAAGATTTCCATTTCCAAACATTTGATATCTGATTTGGCAAGAGCTTGTATTTCAAAAGTATCCTGTCAACCTTCAGTTGTGGTCCAAATTGATTCTTCTTGTATATGTTAGTTTAATAAACAATTTTATTTTTTCCTCCCAGGTTCAAGTCAGACGAGGAAAGAGTACCAGTTTATCGCATTGTTGACGAGACATTTCCTCACCTTCTCAATATATTTAACAGGCTTGTTCAGATTGTTAATCCATCACTTGAAGTAGCTGATTTAATCAAGCTTATCTGTAAAATATTCTGGTCCTCCATATATGTAGGCTTTCTCTCCTCATATGTATTGGTTAAATTGAGTGAATTATTTTATGCATTATGCTGTCGATCAAACCTTGTTCAAGATGCATGTTACATTTATCAATATTCATTCTGTTTACTACCTCTGGACTGAAACATAAGCAACAAAAAAATGGTGGACTTAAATATAAGCAAATTTAACTACTTCCACCCTATTATAATGATATCATCCCAAAAATACCCTTCAATTAATTGAGATTGCATTTTCAATGACTCCTTTTTATTCTTGATTCAAGTTCCAATGAAGGACATTTTAGAAAAAAACTTTTTTTTTTAAATGTGATTAATAGGATTAAATTATGTTAATTAACATTCTTAATTAGCGCAGAGTTAGTTTATTTTGGTTGTATTTCAGTCCCGAGGGAATATTAATAGGCGATCAAGGTTGTCAAATTTGAGTGTGTATGTAAACTTGTGGATTGCCTGTGGACTTGACTCATAATTTTTACCTACAGTTTAAGAAAACCCTATCATAGCATTAAAACAACATATAATATGATTAAATATTCTGCATTCCAGTTTCATAATTAAGCAGACCATATTATAATGAAACTTGATCAGAAACAACAACACAACACCTTTTTTTATTTGATTTTATTGATATACAACCTTAATGCCCAATCTAGTATCCATATGATAACTGAATAGGAATGGGAATGAACAAACAGAAGGATGAAAAGAATACCCAGCTGTTCAAGAGTCCTGGGGCTCTTCTCTCCAGTCTCCAGTGGATTCTAAAATACATGATACCCCTCTCTCTTAGTTCTCCTCTCTTTTTATAAGTTCTCTCCTTTCACCTAACTAACCAACTAACTGCAGTTAATTTATATTCTGTTACATTGGGAACCTTTTAAAGACGTTGATTCCCTACTGTCCGCTCTATGTGTTCTGACATAGAGCTTCATTTTTGAAGGCCTGCTATCTCCATAAGATTGATATTACAAGGTATTATTATACATAAATGATTAAATTGAAAGTTTAATATGAGTTTCTGTGCGAATTGACTCAATTTTCACCTCTAAAATACAAGCATATGAGTCAACTATCAAGTTTGACAACTGTGAAGGTTACTGCTTTATCATCCCTTGCCATTGGGTTGATATTGCCTTTTCATCATATTAAATTTCATTAAGAAAAGAATAGAAAGTTATCTTGGGATTACTAGATCTTCAGTAACATGTTTTTCACATTTTAGTTTATGTAGCAGTGATTAGTGAATGTTTTCTCTCGTGTCAAATATAAGGCAAAAAATTATGGTATAAAACGTTAAAACCACAAAAAAAATACTCAACTTCACAGTGTCCATGTAAATCCTAGTTTTGATTAATATGTTTGTATTTGAATAAATCTTGGTTTCTGAATTTTTTGGTTGACCTTGCTGTTACTGGGGAAGTGGGGATAAAATGAAAGAAAGGAGAACACATATTTTACAATTGAGATTGCATTGTCAGCCACAATTATTTTGATGCTTTTCTCCACTCAAATTCACATAGTTGATACATGCAATTCTGGGTTTTGTTGAATTTTTCAGTTGGAGATTCCTAAGCTGTTGTTTGATCAAAATATCTTCAATGCTTGGATGATACTATTTTTAAATATACTGGAAAGGCCTGTCCCCTCTGAAGGTCAGCCTGTTGATCCTGATCTTAGAAAATCATGGGGTTGGTGGAAGGTCAAAAAATGGACAGTTCACATTCTCAATAGGCTCTACACTCGGTATGTTGAGGCGTTGATTAATTTATATAATAGTTATAAGCAATTTTGCTGTGTGGCTGATTCTGAATTTCTATGGCTGTTATAATTACCTTGACACAGTTTTGGAGACTTGAAGCTGCAAAACCCCGAAAACAGAGCCTTTGCTCAAATGTTTCAGAAGCATTATGCAGGGAAAATTTTAGAGTGCCACTTAAATCTGTTAAATGTCATTCGTGTAGGGGGCTATTTACCTGACAGAGTTATCAACCTAATTCTTCAATATCTAAGCAACAGGTGGGTATACTTTGAAGTGTCATTCTGCATCATTGATTTGATCCAATCCAACCCTTTATTCTTGAGATTGAAACTGTGAAAGGGTAGATACCCAGTTTTTATGTTGTGGTTGTGGGTGTGTGTGGGGGGATTAAGAGGGTGCTTATGCCCATTCATATGCTTATGCGTTTTATTAATTTTCCATTAAGAAGCTAAAGGAGGAGTCTGTTGCAGCTATAACTGACACAATGAAACCCATGTCTGATGCTAGTATATTTCTGCCATAGGTGCCTCATGGATGTATCGTTCCCATTTCTGAATGTCAAATCAGACCCAGGAACAAAGTTTCTGTTGTCTGCAAAGTTAGGGCATATGTGAAGAGAGATGATGAGTTGTTGAGTGCTTTATTTGGTATTGCTAAAGTGGGTACATACTAATTCTCCCTCTGATTTTTTTAACATATGCAGCATTTCAAGGAATAGTATGTATACTCTGCTGCAACCACGCCTTGATGTCCTTCTTTTTGAAATAGTGTTCCCTCTTATGTGCTTCAATGATAATGATCAAAAGCTTTGGGATGAAGATCCACATGAATATGTAAGGAAAGGATATGGTAAGTTGTGTTGCTGTGTAAACATGGAATCGATATTTCAACAAATTGCGCAGGGATATCTTATAGCTTCTAACTCTCTGTTACAGACATTATTGAAGATTTGTATAGTCCTAGGACTGCTTCCATGGATTTTGTGAGTGAGTTGGTTCGAAAACGTGGGAAAGGAAATCTTCAAAAATTTATTCAATTCATTGTTGAAATTTTCAGAAGGTAATAGCTAGCTTACTGTTAGAATGAATGATCTATAATTGGGTGCAATATTTAGGATTTGTTCTGTGCTAGGTATGATGAAGCTTCTACAGAATGCAAGCCCTATAGACAGAAAGATGGTGCTCTTCTTGCTATCGGGGCACTTTGTGACAAATTGAAGCAGACCGAGCCATACAAATCTGAACTTGAGCGTATGTTAGTGCAACATGTCTTTCCTGAGTTCAGCAGTCCTGTTGGCCACCTTAGGGCTAAGGTATGTTCTCCTATTCTAGTTTTTACCCCATTAATCCCCATGTGATATAGGATTTAGGCGGCGAAGAGAGAGAAACTGAAAGACAAAAAGAAAAAGAGGGAAGAATATAACAGGGAGGATATAGAGGGAGAAAAAAAGAGAGATCAAAGAACTGCATGCTGCAATTTTTTTATTATCATTCCAGTCTCCTAAAATACAATAACCATGCGATGGAATTATTATTTAGACTACACTTTAATTTTCCTGTGAAAAACAGGCAGCATGGGTTGCAGGACAATATGCCCATATTAACTTCTCAGATCAGAACAATTTCCTGAGGGCTTTGCAGTGCGTTGTATCCAGAATGCAGGATTCTGAACTTCCTGTGCGTGTTGATTCAGTTTTTGCTTTGCGTTCTTTTATTGAAGCTTGCAAAGGTGGTTTTTTTGCCCTTTTGTATTTGTATAATTATATTGGATAAACCTTTATATATGATTAATATTGTTTATGCTTATTTTCTCATGATGTATCAATGCAGATTTGAATGAAATCCGTCCTATTCTTCCTCAACTCCTTGATGGTATGAAGGCGTGAGAATTTTGTTTCACTCCAGAATTTTTTGACTTGCTGAATAAGTTTTAACCAAGCTGAATTTTATCCAGAGTTTTTCAAACTTATGAATGAAGTTGAGAATGAGGACCTTGTATTTACATTGGAGACCATTGTGGACAAGTTTGGGGAAGAGATGGCCCCTTATGCACTTGGGCTGTGCCAAAATTTGGTAATATATATATATACATATATATATATATATATATATATTTTCCAATTGAGAATTGTCTAGAAATTGTGTATGATATAGAGGTAGGAGAATAATATTTTAGTTTTTATTAACAACAGGCCGCCGCATTTTGGAGGTGTATGAACACTGCAGAAGCTGATGAAGAAGCTGATGATCCAGGTGCTCTTGCTGCAGTTGGTTGTTTACGTGCTATTAGCACAATTCTTGAATCAGTGAGCAGGCTTCCACATCTTTTTGTTCAAATTGAGCCAACTTTACTTCCCATAATGCGTAGAATGTTAACAACCGAGGGTCAAGGTACTTCTACCCATCCTGCATCTCTCACGTTTATGGAATTTTCTTTCATAGACAAAATGTAATTTCCACTTTAAATTATAGCTACTTCTTGAAATTTGAGGCTTAATTTTTTTTACCCTTCCTATTTTCAATGTCATTGTGTTTCTTCATGTATTCACTTCTATTTTTCATTATGAGAAGACTTATAAAACTTTTGGTGGAGAGGGGATCCTCTTAGAACTATAATGACAACACAAACTACAAAGAGATAAAAAAGTAACATCATTGGAGCAAAGTTACCAGAATCTCTCAGCATATCAGTTAGGGAAAACTCCTTAAAAAAGACCTAGTGGTTTCTACCAAGTAAAAGCCAATGCCTAATCTTATTATGTCAAACTATTGTGCTATAGAAACCTCCTGAATAATTACAAGAGTTGCCCTCCGATCACCTGCACCAAAGTGTAGTGGATATTGCACATTTCCACAAAAAAATTGCCTCTTCAATTATATCAAGACCATTAAAGCTTATCATTAAAAAAATGGTCCAATAATTGAGGACACACAATATCTATTGGAAGCAAACTAGATTCACTCTTATAAGTCGCCAAAATGCTCCAAGAAAAAAAACCCTAGGTCCCCTTGTCTTTTTGGGCTGTTATTGTTTACCTAGTCTAACTGTTCAATTAAACTGGTTGTTTGGCCTTGTGGAAATATTTTTTCCTGTAACAAATGGGCATGGCTAATGGTTTTTTATTCCCCTTCCAATGGTGTTTAGGATGTATGTATGATGTTCTTGATAATTCATGGCTTTCTCTGCATGCTTAAATTTGTGTAAAATGAATGCGATGCTTAAGCTTGTTTAAATTTGCTTCTTTAACTTCTTGGACTTTGTGTTTATGTTTGTTTCATTATTAGATTGTGGTATGAAACCATGGTTTGTATATTTTAATTTTGCTTGTATTTTCTGGCTCAATTGCATTATCTTTTGTGTATAACTGCAGAGGTTTTTGAAGAAGTTTTGGAGATTGTATCATATATGACTTTTTTCTCTCCAACAATTTCATTGGATATGTGGAGTCTTTGGCCATTGATGACGGAAGCACTGGCGGATTGGGCAATTGATTTCTTTCCAAGTATGGTGCTCAGCTACTTTCAACTCTCTTTTTCTCTATCTGATAATTAATCTCCTAGTGCATGAATAATTTGTGGATGGCTGTTTTTGTTTGTTGATATTAAAGAAATGAGTTGATCTCTGAATTATCCTGAAGATAGACGCAGCTATGGACTGCTTAGAAACATCTTTTTGATAAAGAAACAAGCTAAAAATAGAACATGGAAAATTTTCTGGTCAAATAAAATATATTCTATATCATTTTGGGTATTTATTTGTTAAGGTTTAAACTTCTGCAGATATTTTGGTTCCTTTGGACAACTATATTTCAAGGGGAACTGCTCATTTCCTTACTTGCAAAGAGCCCGACTATCAACAGAGTTTATGGAACATGATTTCATCTGTGAGTTACTTTTACATTATTACTTGAGTCACCACCTGTTTGGTTGGCCTGATGGTTGATAATGATTATCATCATTTTTTCTATTATTACTGATGTGTTTTGTACAATCACGTTGCAGATTATGTCGGATAAAAATATGGAGGACAATGATATTGTGCCGGCTCCAAAGCTTATTGAAGTTGTCTTCCAGAATTGCAGAGGACAAGTGGATCACTGGCTTGAGCCATATCTCAGAATTATGGTTGAACGCTTGCGTCACACTGAAAAATCATATTTGAAATGTCTTTTCATGCAAGTGGTAAGAAGAGGTTGTTACAAAATCAATATTTGCGTGAATGATGAAATTGTCAGGAAATTGGCATTTGTTGCTTCTTCCCTTTGCTATAACGTTCTAACTTGTTCTGAACTTAATATGAATTGCACTTCCTTGAGTGTTATAATTTGTAGGTTTCTTTAATTTAAAATAGGAAGAGAATAAATGTAAAGATTTTTTTTTATTTTTTTTTATCAAATCTGAGGCCTTTTCTGATTCACCCAGTGAGTCTAGTTTATCTATTGTAAGCTTGCCTAAGGTTTCACTGATTATTTGTCTGACAGGAAATGGCATCATAAATTAAATCCTTCTAAGAGAAGTTAATTTTTTCAGATTGCAGATGCTCTTTACTACAATGCAGCTCTGACTCTCGGTATATTGCAAAAGCTAGGTGTTGCATCAGAAATATTCCATCTTTGGTTCCATTTGCTGCAACAAGTTAAGAAGAGTGGAATGCGTGCTAATTTTAAAAGGTTTGTTATTTTCTACCCTTTGACCATCCCTTGGTCCCATATTTGTATGTCCTTTCTGTGCACTTCCATACACAACAGTCGAAATATTGTGTGACAATTTGAAGGTCTCATGATGGTAAATTAACAATCAATATGCAGGGAACATGAAAAGAAAGTATGCTGCCTTGGTTTAACATCATTACTGGCACTCCCAGCTGATCAATTGCCAGCGGAGGCTTTAGGTCGGGTGTTCCGGGCCAATCTTGATCTTCTAGTTGCCTACAAGGAACAAGTTGCAGGTCTGTATGTCTGCCTTGTCTCTATAAATTTGAGATGCCTCAATTCATGAGGGGTAGATTGATGCCATTTATATCGACTTGCTTGGTAATCCTAACAGTAGTTTGTTTTGTGAGTGCCTAATTTTCAGTCCATTGTGTACTCACTGCAGAAGCTGCAAAAGAGGATGAAGCTGAAGATGATGATATGGATGGTTTTCAAACCGATGATGATGAGGATGGCAGTGGTTTTGACAAGGAAATGGGAGTTGATGCTGATGATGGAGAGGATTCCGATACTATCACACTTAGAAAGTTGGCCGAACAGGTGTGGATTTGAAGACCTTAAAAACATTTGCTTGCATATAAAGGAACATTGTATTATGTCTATATGCTTGTATGATTTCTGCTCAGGTCATTAAGACACTTGACGGTTGAATCATTGTTACTTCTATAATATATAATTTATTATGAAGTTCAATTTTAAATTAAATATAGTGAACAAATAAGAAGGTTTAAAATTAAATTAATTAATTTATTTGTTAATATTGAAACTTGACATATTTTAATTTGAATTGTTTTGTTGAATTATGTTATTGATTACCATTACCATCTAGGCATATCAGTCTCTTGGTACAGCTGCTGCCAATGCTTAGTGGCAGCATTGCATTGGTTTTGACCCCCCATACCACATCTATTGCTTAAAGCTCTATCCACCTAGTAAAAAAGAATGTCTAGGTTAACATTGGGTTCTCGGACTGATACAGTCAAAGAATTGGACAAGTTTCAGCAACAACCAGCTCATTGGTTGACTTCTTGTTTGTTTATTGGGGTTTTACTGGTCCAATAAACTAGGATGTTCACGGGTTTCAGTTGAACTAGATGTTCAATTCTAGTTTTCAGAAATGAGATCTGATTCATTCAAATTTTGTGCATGTTTGGAAACAATTGTTTTTAGAGAAATAATTGTTTATTTTTCAAAATTCTTTAGGGACCTGATAAAAACAAGCAATTATTTCTCCAAAATAAGTTGAACTAAATGATTTTTTTTAAATTTTGTATTTCCTTACTCCAAGCACAATTACTGTACTTTGTTTCATCTTATATTTATTTGTTGGTTTGCTGGCTTTTATTTTTAAATCTTAGAATCTTATTTTCATTCTGCATCTGTTGCATATAGGCAAAGTCATTCCGGCCCCATGATGATGATGATGATTCAGATGATGACTTTAGTGATGATGAAGAGTTGCAGTCCCCAATTGACGAGGTCGATCCTTTTGTTTTCTTTGTGGATACAATCAAAGGTAAGCTAAAAAATGTTCAGGTTCACCATTGCCATCAATATTGTTCTTTGTTATCATCTGACATGCCCAGCTTACCAAGTAAATTTTTCCTGTAGTGATACAATCATCGGATCCATCGAGGTTTGAGAACCTTACCCAAACACTTGAGATTAATTATCAAGCTCTCGCTAATGGTGTTGCCCAGCATGCTGAGCAGAGAAGGGCAGAAATTGAAAAGGAAAAAATCGAGAAGTCAACGGCTGCCACAGCTTCTTAAGCTTATGAATGTACATTTTACTGTTTCTTTTTTAATTCTCAAGTTCTCAGTTACTCATTCTTTAGGAGAATCAGAGGGTTGCCTATATTTGAGGCATTTGTCGGCTTTATGGTCACCAATTGTTGGTCTTTGATCATGAAGAGTTTGCAGTTTTGAAGTGCCCGGAGCACTGTGCACCGAAGTTGCCATTGCCCAGAGAGAGAGAGAGGATGATGCATTCAGGGAACTGTGGAGCCAGCAGTTTCTCCAGGTCTTAGTTTAGCTTATTGTTTGGTGCTTTGGGGCTCTTCTTTTGGAGGAAAGTGCCCATTGTTGCCAAGTCTGTGTTGTCCCCCTTCCACCCCTTTCCCTTTTGTGGGCTCCTTTTATAGTCTGCATGTATGTGCCAACGTATTTGTTTTTCTTGGATACGACTTCTGTAATATTTGTTGCCTGTCACATAGACGGGTATGTAGGGTCGCCAATTGCTTTATTAGTAATTTTTGGTGAGAGATGATATAAAAAATTTTGTTTTTTTTTTACATCCTTTTTCGGTCGTTATTTTTGGGTTGAGAGTATAGTCCATGAGTATTGATGAAGGCATCAGTTTTGGGTTATACAAAGCTTTTCAAGGGTCCCTTACTCTGCAGGTTGTAAAACAGTTTGTTCATTCATTATATAAATATTTTGTGGGAAGAAATCAGCTCCATTCATGTTTAAGCGGGGATTATCAATTTTTTTTTACTAGTTTGTTTTGTGTTTCGGAAGATTCAACACCGAAAAGAAAAAAAATTCTGATTGTTTTCTGAATGAATTTATTGTCAAGTTTTCCAAACAGCTCGAGTATTTGGTTAATGATATTTCAACAAACCTGTGGAACACTGGTGTTTTCATGGTCACCAGTTGTTTACAATGACAAAAAAAAATAAAAGAAAACAGTATTTATTGGATGTGGAATAGTTTTGATTAGATGAAGTATGGATTAAAAATTAATAATATAAAGCGTATAAATTTGTGTGTGCATACTAATATAACTTGGAAACATTGCGTTTTATGTTACGACTCAACAATTTTCAACTAAAACTTGTTTGAAACGTCAATTCAGAAGAGAAAATTCAACATTCAATTTCCTGTTGCATAAATGAAATCACTTTTTCTTCGAAGGAGAAATTTTTTCTTAGAGAGCCGTTGGTGGGATAGAAGTAGAAGAAAAACTTTACTAAACTCTAAAAGAAAAATGTAAGATACAATTTGGTTTTGATTTGAATATGAAGTGGAAAAACTAGTTAATAGAATCAATCTGAAAAAATTAAGTAATTTGTTTAGTTTTGATTCTCAACTTCATAACGAATACAATCCAAAAAAACACGTAGTTTCTGATAAATATTTTTTTAATAAACTTTTCTATTTATTAATTCATTAGTTAGTATAATTTTAGAACTTAAGTTGAAGGCATAATTAAAAGATGTTCATGTAAACTTTTAGTCTTCTAGTTTATGTTTGTACTCGTCAAATTTTAGTTTTTAGAATATGAAAATGAGTTTTATCCACAAAATAATATATTATTTCATGATAAAATTGTGTTCTAACTTCTAATCCTAATCCATTATTTAAATTTTTGTGTTCTAACTTCTAATCCTAATCCATTATTTAAATTTGAGGCGGAAAAAAATTTCATTAGTCATAGTGTCAAACTATATGAAGTACAAAAAAAACTAGACCTTAAACCGAATAGACTATTATTTCGGTAGCACAAAGCATTGTATGGTCAACTGGTCATCACGTTCCCGTTCTTGTGATCAAGAGTCTTAAGAGTGTTCCTCAAATAAATAAATAAATAAAATCCAAAAAGTGGATTTTTCTTTTAAAAAAAAAAAAAGAAAAAGTGCTGCTTGTAGTTTTCTTTCTTTCCAGAAAGAAAAAAAAATGGCTGTTATCCAAAATTCGAAACGAAAAGGTCTCTCACGACTCACGTCCCCCTTCACTGATTCATTCATCTCTTTTTATCCCAAACACATTTGTTTTAAACTTAAAAAAATATTTTTATATATATATCTTTTTAAAAAGTATATAGAATTTGCATTTAAAAAAATAAAAATATATTATTTTAAAAAATAAACTCACCTATTATATATATTACTATTTTCTCTTTTATTATTATTATAAGAAGAAGAGAGACACAGAATATTATAAGAAGAAGAGAGACACTCTGTGTCTATCTAAATTTTATAAAAATAAAAAGAAATAAAAAAGTTAAATACAATTAATAAAAATTGAGAGAATAAAAAAAAAATAATAATATAAAAATAATAAAAAGTTAATATAAGTTTAAAAAATTAAAATTTAAGAAATAATTTAAAAGTAAAATTATTTAATGAAAATAAAGAATAATTAATAAGTGATTACTTAATTTTGATTGATAAATCATTTTTAATTTGTATAATTAAAGATTATTAATTATTCTTATAATATCATTAAGAATATAAATAAAATGGTGTAAAAATGTAGAGAGAAAAAAATTAAAAAAGTTATATTTTTATATATTAGTATAGATTATAATTATTATTATTATTTTTTGTACCATCCACCAATCTGATTATCCATTGTCGTGCTGGCGCGTGGACCCAACTTCCCTACTCCGACAGCCCCTCTCGAATCTTCACCAAACAAACAAACACCACTGATCGTGTGACTACCAAGACGATGGAGATGCTTCGCAGAAGCAGCAGAAGAGTTTTCGTCTCCGCCTGTGTGTGGTTACTTTTGTCACTCTCACCCACGGCGTGTTCAACGTGAAGTGCAAGTACCAGAACCTCCGCCAGCTCAAAGCTCACGACTACCGCCGCCAGCTCTCCCTCCTCAACGGCGTCGAGCTCCCCCTCGGATGCTCCGGCAAGACAATTTAATTCTCACATGAACACCAGGGCAAGACAATTTAATTCTCCCTCCTCAACGGCGTCGACCGCCAGCTCTCCCTCCTCAACGTGAAGTATGGTAGACCATGCCTTGCAAGACAATTTAATTCTCACATGGCTGAATCATGTACAGCCTTCTGATTTCAACATTTGATGTTTTTATTCATTTGAATTTCTTTTTCTGTGTATCGAAGATGGACCTTACACTCTACGACAGAAAGGAATCCTCCTCTGGTAAATTTGTTCCCTGCCATCAAGAATTTTGCAAAGAGATCAATGGAGGTTTGCTGACCGGACGCACTGCTAATATTTCCTAAAATGAACATGACTCCATTATTACCAGACCAGTATGCCATTCACTTGATACACTTTAGAATGAGATTAGTTTTTCTTATAGTGTTATTAATTACTCTTTTGAGGATAAGTTCTTTTTATTTTTTTTATCATGTTTTTGTTAGTGGCTACATTATTTTTGTGCAAATTTTTTAATGTTTAATGATATAATAGAACATGAAGCTTCTATTGAATTTGGACTAAATTAACCCAAAAACTAGGTCATGAGGTGAGGATTGTCCAAGCCTTTATAAGCTCTACTCTAGCCTATCCGTGCTAGATACTCCTTTTGGACTCATATATAAGCAAAAATAACCAATTTCACAGTAGTTAAGAAAGTTAATTGACATCATTTAATTTTACTAATCTCAAGCAAAAAATAATGTTAATTCTAAAATATCTTTCATTGGAACTTGCTATCATGAATAAAAAAGTCATTGGAACTCGGTTTTTCACTCACTGATTTCATTGTTTTGTTGTTATTATTTGTTTAAATTAGTCACCATCCTTCAATATGGAATTGAATGCCATGTTGGCATTGTTTAAGCTAGCTGTCATGAGCATTGGCATCTCTAGTTGTTGGTGTTTGAGGTTATATTCCTGGTTCTTCAAGTAACTTTTTCATGGCATAGCAAGTTTTCCAGGATAGGAATATTCACTCTCTCACTTTGTGATTCCACTTGGTAAAATTTTACCGTTCCCTTTCATAGAATTCTTATAGCATCTTCATTTTGTTTTCATTTTGGTAGATGTCTTATCCACATGTTGTACATTTTTTCTATTTCCACTGTAGTATGCAGTAATGAATGTATGCTTTGAAATTTTTTCCTTTTAATTCTGTTGGTCATTTTACAGTATCGGTTCACATATATTTTTATGATTTTTATTTGATCATGTTAATGTTCTTAATCTGCAGTGGCAGGTTTATGGTTTTATGCTCTTTGTTGGTTTGCCGTGTTGCAGATGTCTTGATTTCTGTTTCTTTTTTCCTTTTTTTTTAGTGGCGTCATCTGTAATCCATGAGGATTTCTTATCCTGTGTCTCTGTACATTCCTTTTCTGTCTTAATAAATTCTTTTCTTTATAATAATAATAGCGACATTGGCATGTAAATTGTAATCTATATTTGTAATCTATATTATGTTAAAGGAATTGTCTAGGAAATCTTGCCATTTTGACTTCGGGTTTGACACATGGACAAAAAATATTTGCAATTTGAAATCTTATTTTGATACTTGGAAAAACTCTTTTTGTGAAATTAAGTTACAATATTTTGTAGGTTTAGTTCTATGAACTTTCTTTTGCATATCCTATGCCTTTATGTCAGTATTATCAGCTTCATGTAGGGGTGTAATGGTTATTTTATTTTATGTTGCAGTGTTGATGATGGATTTCCAGCTGTCTCATTTTATTTTGAAAATGGGCTCTCGTTGAAGGTTTATCCACATGATTATTTATTTCTCTCTGTAAGTATATTGCAAATCTCATTATATCTTTGTGTTTTGTTATGATTATCAGAGTTTTATTTGGCTTGTTTTGAGACCTATTGTCAGCCTTCTATGTCATATATATATATATATATATGAAGAGGAATCAAGTTACTTCAAGAGTAACTCAGAGAGTTACTCCTCATCTTCACCATTAATTCTCTTAAAATCTAATGATTAAGATTAGTTGCTCATTACAACTATTAGATTTTAAGAAAATGAACGGTGTGAGCAGTGTTATTAAAATCGGCCAGGTGATTGACCCAGTCGAGGTAGTGGGTCAATGGGTCAGTGGTTTCTGCAGGGAGATTTCTGGTGTATTGGTTGGCAAGATAGTGGGACACAATCAAGAGACAGCAAAAATATTACCTTATTGGGAGGTATCCTCTTCAAGTTCTTTTCTGTACCGATAGATATATTTGCCACCAATTTGCTGAATACTGCTTCCAGCTTTAGAATGAGACTGTCATAGCCATTATAAGTGGGAAGAAAGGGTTACTTTTTAATGGCATTTTGAGATAAAAGATATTGTTTGAACCTGATTACATCTGAGTTCTTAAATAAACATGAAAATACATTATAAATGCATATCGTGGAATACATTTGTATGAGATCTTGTGAGTATCTTAACTGGAGATTTGAAAGAAATTGGGCTGTGTTCTGTATTTTTTGTTACAAGTTCCTAAATCAAAAGATAGTAGAATTTGCTTTCGATCACGACATCCTAAATCTTCTTTCTAAAGCAAAAGAGGATTTAGCTGAGAAGAGCCTTTTTCTGTTTTTTTCTTTATTCCTATTTATTTAATCTGGTCAAAGATGTGATGATTAGTTGATAGGGGGCTTAAAGGTGTGAATGTAGGTTCTCACAACCTTTTGTAATTTGCTGGTGATACTATCTTGTTTATGGAGGAGGATAGTGAAAGTTTTGTAGCATATATTATTGGTCTTGAGATTTTTTATGGAGACAAGTGGCCCCATGCTTGTTTTGGAAGAAACTTACAAGCTATATATTTTAATAAATGTATTATTGTTACTGGTGGAAGAAATTTCCTGATATTTTTTCTAGATGTAAATTATAATGGAGTTATCAATAACAACTTTGGATCACTAGAAAGCTTGCTTTCCATGACCTTACTATGCAGCCTCACCTTTATTTGTATTTGTTGCAGATTTAGTGCTTTCAAATAAACTTGTCTTCTATGACCTTGAAAATCAGGCTATTGGATGGACTGAGTACAACTGTAAGGATCATTCTTAGTTCTTTATAATCTTCAGTATTTTAAATATTTTAAATAATATAAATGAATAATATAAAATATTTGTACATTTTGTGAAAACATCTATAATAAACATGTAAATTTAGTATTTTTTTTTTCACAGTTGTCTCAACTCTCCCATTTTTGTGAAAAATGAAAATGAAAAATAATAAAACATTTTTCTTAAACCGGGTTGACCCTTGGTTCTTAATTCCGAGAAAGGAATAGTTCTGTGTAGTTTATCGAGCCAGTTTAAAACTTTAAAGTATCTGCGTGCTCATCGTGGAGGTGTTTGATGTAAAAGTGTCGTCCTTATTTCTTTTTATTCACATCAGATTTCTTACTTATGTTTAATTGATGAATTGAAGATAATATATGATTGGCCTAGTTATATAAAGGTTTGGGTAGAATTGCCAAAAAAATTATAAGAAATCAAATACAAATGACTTGCATTATTTCCTTTAATTTTGCGTAATTGCTCATTTAATAATATTTTCTATGTTGTATCGATCTCTCAGGTTCCTCAAGCATTAAAGTGAGGGATGAACGAACGGGAACAGTCCATTTAGTTGGTTTCCACTACATTTCTTTTGCTTGTGGTTTAAACATGAACTGGGTGATGATTTTGTCTTCACTTGCTCTACTTCATAAATTGGTTTATTGAAATGGAGCAACAAATACATATACCAAAGGCAAAATTATGGTCAAAGGATTTGAAAATAGAAAGAACATAAAAAAAATGCTATGTGAGAAATTGACTTTTCAGGAACTTCCATGATTTCTAAATGTAATCTTCAAGGAAAACTAGGACACTGACCATTGGGAACCTTCTCTGTGGGTAAAAAAAATTTCTTAATTCCCATGGTGAATATGTAAATTTCAAAGTCTTACCACCAATTGTATATGTTATTAGACTTTGATTTTGGACTTAGCTTGGGTCTCAATGCCAAATTAACATGATACAAGTTACGCATGGAATTGAAGTTATAGTTGCAAATATTTAACATTAGTTATTGTAGACCATTTCTGTGCTGGTTAATTGATTCTATTTGTTTTACCTATTTTTAGCGAGTTATAATATTGTTACAACAAATACTTATAATATTTTTTACAATTCATTTTTTTCTTTATCTCTTTGTACTGCATTAACTATTTTATTTCATATTTCTCTCCCTTTTCATCTTATTTCTCTAATTTGTAAAAGTAATTATGTACAGCTATAATTTTTATTTTTTTAATAAAGGGGCCAATTTGAATATTTTATTTAACATTAACATAACCTTTTTAGAGTTTTAGATAGGATAATTTGATAATCAATGTTTTACTTGGAGCTTATAATTTTTTGACTTAGTCTTTTGAATAATTAGTTTTAACAATTAAAGGTGCTAAATGAATTTGTTTGTTTCTTCTTCTTTTGAGTGGATGTAAAGGAATGTGATTAATTTTCAATGACTATGGTGACTATTATAAAATTAATTACTCGTAGGATCACTTTTGTAGTGTAGTAAAAATATGTTGTGAGGAATGATTAGTAATTCAAAATTAAATATAGTTAAATTATATATATATATATATATATATATACTTAATTATTTATTCAAGTTTTCACGGGAAATTGATTAAAAATATTTTTTAAAAAAATTATCATTTTACATCCATATTAATTTTTTAAAATACATATTTGATATGAGAAATTAAGTTTTTTAACAAATAATTCTCGAGAAACAACAAATTTCTCTTTTACATGATGCCCCCTTAATTTAATATATTATTCAGAAAAGGAGAAAAAAAAAACTTGAGGTATTATAAATCTGTAATCATGAGACACGACTCGATACAGGACAAGGAAGCAACATCCATTCTCAATTTGAACTTCCGCTATTTTAAATTGGAAATTTATTTGGACAAAGAAAATGGAAATGGGACGGGATTAAAAGACAAAAATTTATAAATAATAAAAAATGTTTATTTTTCTCAGATTCTTTTGGTCTAGGAAAGACTGGAAAGGGTGCGTTATGAGAGCAAGTTTAGTTGTGGTGTGGGGTAAAGCAATTGCAATTACAATTACAATTACAATGATAAAAGAAATTAGACAAAAAATGAGATTAAAATGAAAATATAACAGTGAAGGGTGGCATTAATATTAGAAATATACAGAATGACAAGAACCACTCAACATTACCATTGCCTTACAGCCAAATTAAGTTATGATGAAGGAGAGATTATGATCTCTCTAAGTATAATCAGATTAATATAATCAGATGCTGCTACTAGCACTTCATTCTCTTTTGATATGTTGTGACCTACCACAAGCAAGAACAAAGCCCAATGATGCAACCAATGCCACCAGGTAACCAGCTATGGTTCCATAGCTCACAGAAATGGGCCATTCCTACAAATTATATGGAAAATATGTTAATGCTATAAAACAACACATCAAATGAACTATATCAATTGAAAATCAATTAGACAAGCAGTTCATCATTTTATACCACTGTAACAATCTAACAGGTTTTGGGTTCAGCGAACAATTAATTTATGCTTCAGAAAGATAAACAATGTCAAAACACAAAACAGATGAATCTGGTTATCTAAAATTACAATCTTTTCACATTCTAGATTTGTGTATGATCTAACTTTCTGTTAGTAGTCTATGCCAAAAAAAATGACAATCAAATTAACTAACGAAAAAGGAAAAGTTCACAGGGGGATAGACAGCTGCTGTCTGTCATGCTATTAAGAAAAATTCCCTTTCCAAAAATAACTCAAAAGCATGGTAATGGTGTGAGAGAGGTGTCCTTCAGAAATATTTGATCATAAACTCACAAAGGAATATAAATTATTGAAACATGATCACAGATTAAACAAGTAAAATAGGATTGATAAAACGCTAATAATAATAATAATAGTAACTGGTGAGAAAATGTATAGAGGCTTATGAAATAACAAAACTCTGGTAAGAACTGCTCTTCCTGTTTGCTCTGAACAATGGTCAATGAAATGATGAATTCAAAGACAAAGGACTGGAAAATGGAAATCATTTACCTGCCATGGCCTCTCCCAGTCAAGAGGCATTGGCCAAGCCCCAAACCATGCTCCAATAACTGCTCCATGTGCTGGTAAACAAATCAGGTACTCTATAGATCCTTTTGGCCTAAAATAGTATTACAATAATAACAATATTGTAATCAAAAGTAACTAATTGAAGGACCAAAATAAATATACAGAACTATCAAAAAA
>PYAF01003543.1:2635933-2660135 GCA_007407185.1 Glycine tomentella
AAACAACTACTTTAACATACTGAAATGTAACAGGCGCCCCCACAGCAATAGCTCCTAAAAAATTCAGTAGTGCCCCTGCAAATTGAAAAATACTACTATTAATAAAATTATTTTTTCATAAGCTGTTTTATTAGTAAAATTAAATTTCCACCCACATTTTTAAACCCATACCACACTAATCCTGAAGTTCCAAACTGCACCATTAGTCATTACAATAATAAATCTGTGGGTTTGAGTCTAACAAAATCTTACAAAATGGACTTGTAAGTTCAGGACACTAATTTGCAAGACTAGAAAGTGGATTTGAGTTTAACTCAACCAACTTATATACACTATTTTAGTCATATAAGTAGTTCATGTCTCCCAACAATAAAAAAGTACCAGAAAATAAATAAATAAAGCAATGTTTGAACTCACCAACAGGCACTCCTAGAACCCCTCTTCCAATAGCTCGCAGGTACTACAAAGAACAAAAGTCACACGACAAAAACTTTAGAATATCCCCAGAAATCATAGAATTGCTTGATTTCGGAGAAATTAAGGAACACGCATTACCGTGCATTGCTTCCGATTTTGTCGATATCGACTGTATAGAAGGGTCACAATGGGGAGCTCTGTAATCTAAACGACGCCGCAGAATGAGAAAATGAGAAAATGAGAAAGGAACTAAGAAAAGTAGAAAAGGAAAAGTAAAAGGTTAAAGAAAATTGAATCGAGAGTACCCAGATGAAGAAGAGTGTAAGAGAAGGATGAGTAACGAGTTCGATGGAGTAGACAGTGTTCGCAACCCAGAAGGCGAAGGCCAAGCCAAGCACGCATAATGCGTTGACTATAAGGGCTTCCGAGACTGAGATTGGGGGTGGCAATTCCACGGTTGAGGCTTTCGACGACATCGTTTTCTCGTTGCTTTTCTGGCGATCCATGGAGGAGGATCTCCGCAAAGTGAAATTTCGAATAGAGTTGAAGCAGGGAAGGAGGAGAAGAAATCGCGGCTGATGGGCTAGACCCAATCAGAACCGAAAGAGATCCATTTATTTATCCTTTGTGCTGCTGGACTTGAGGGAGGAGTTTGGTGGGCCCTATTCCATGGATCCGAAGAACCGAAAGAGATGCTGGTATAAGATGGGATCTCCCCCTCCTGCGGGTCATAAAGATGAAGCTTTCAAGCGGGGGAGCTGGGCTGTGAAACTTCCTTCTCTCTCTCTCTCTCTTTCTCTTCTACGCTTCATTCTTCCAATTTTTCTGCAGGTTCAACAAATTCTATTAAAATGAATTATTTTTCTTTTATTAAAGGTTTAAATATTTTTTTATGGAGATTGTATAGGTGGTGTAGACTTGGTAAACTTACAATTGGTAATTGTTCGTGGGAAGCAGGATGAAATGCATAGTGCAAAAGTAATTTTCTCAACCTGGGAAATATGGCATTGACAAACATGTCCTTGTTCAGCATCGACACCATTTGTCGATCAAAAGCCCTTAACCACAGAGTTTGAAGATTCATCTTTCTTTCTCTAGCTACTTCTGGTAATTTTACATCCCCTCTCAAATAAAATAATTCAATATTTTAACAATGAAGTTATCAATGTAAAATTGTTATTCTCAAATTTTGTCGCAATAATAATCGTCCGGAAAAAAAATTGTTCCAAAATAATTTTTATTTTAGTTATATTAATTATATAGAATATAAAAAATGAATTAACAATGATAAAGATTAATTTTATAAAATTATTATTCTCTTTTATTTATTTATTTATTATTATTTTTGCTTAAAATTATTTTGATATCACAAACAATTGTACACCATTAATTGTGGTGTAGCTGATTAGCTGTGCTCAACGCAAAACCGACATTTTTATTTTTTTAATTTTGGTTTGACTTTGATTTCTTTTTCTTTTTTACGTTAATGTAAATGACATTTTGTCTTAATTATTCGATGATGGCTGGCTTTTAATGTGCGAATGTTGTAAATAGGGCATGATGGACCGGGCAGGTGTTTTCTTCGTATATGAAAAAATTATAATAAGGCCAAAATAACAATCAAACCGAATTACCTTTTTTATTCTAATATTTAAATTAATTAAATTTAGCTCCTATGGAAATTAGACTTTGATTTGGTTTCATACGTCTAATTATTTTTAATGTCGTCCCTATGTCAAATGTATAATAGACCGGGCACGTGTTTTCTTCAAGGAAAACTAGGACACTAATCGACCATTGGAACCTTCACTGTGGGTAAAGATTTTCTTCTCAATTCCCATGGTGAATATGTAAATTGCAAAATCTTACCACCAATTGTAAATGTTATTAGACTTTGATTTTTGACTTAGCTTGGGTCTCAATGCCAAATGTATAATTAACATGATACAAGTCACGCATGGAATTGAAGTTATAGTTGCAAATATTTAACATTAGTGTAGAGCATTTCTGGGCTGGTTGAACCATGGACACACACTATGAAAGAATTCATATCTCACATTACGAAGACTTCAGTTAAACACCCATTCATTTCATAATTCAGACAAGCTTTTCAAAAGGTAAGTAATTGATTTGGCGAACTAATTAGTCATTTATCAGAAACACAAATATTAGGTTAAACACCCACATTAGGAATTTTGAAAATACAAAAATGGTGGTAGCAATGTCGGAAGCAACGACCCTCCATTACCTCAACAACACCATGCGAAATGTGTAAGCAAGTAAAGAACAAGCACAAACAATGCAGCTTCTTACACCCATACCTGTAAATGACTGCAGCTCTTAACGACACTGCAACGAACGTGTAAACTCTTCAATGGTCACCTCGCATGGCAATGGTGCAGTGAAATGCCTTCTTCGGGTACGACTCAGCATCAAACAGGGGCGCATATGTTGTTGTGGACACAGCGGCGCAAATTTGCTCGAATAAAGTGGAGTGAAACAGCTAGGTTTTAATGTCCGATTTTTTTTTATTAAAAATGAATCAAAGTCGGTTATTATGGAAACCGACTTTGAATAGCTGAAGACAAGGTCGGTTTTTACGTTACCGTATTTGTATTTTAGCCTACAACGTCGGTCATTGTATAAACCGACTTCGTTTGCGTATTATTGTTCAAATAATTACGAAATTGCCACCGCATACCAGCTTTTGTAGTAGTGCATTTGTTTGACTATTTTTAGTAAGAGTTATAATATTGGTACAAGAAATACTTATCACATTTTTTACAATTCATTTTTTTCTTTATCTCTTTGTACCGCATTAACTATTTTATTTCATATTTCTCCCCCTTTTCATCTTATTTGTTATGTACAGCTATAATTTTTATTTTATTTTTTTAACAAAGGGGCCAAATGAAAATTTTATTTAACATTAATATAACCTTTTTAGAGTTTTAGATAGGATAATTTGATAATCAATGTTTTATTTTGGAGCTTATAATTTTTTTCCTTAGTCATTTGAATAATTAGCTTTTACAATTAAACGTGCTAAATGAATTTATTTTTTTCTTCTTCTTTTGAGTGGATGTAAAGGAATACGGTTAATTTCCAATGGCTATGGTGACTTTGATACAGTTAATTAATATTACTAATAGGATCACTTTTGTAGTGTAGTAACAATATGTTGTGAGGAATGATTAGTATATACATACATATACTTATATATTAAAGTTTTCATGGGTAAATTGATTAAAAATATTTTTAAAAAAATATCATTTTACATCAATATTAATTTTTTAAAATACATATTTGATATGAGAAATTAAGTTTTTTAACAAATAATTCTCGAGAAACACAAATTTCTCTTTTACCCTTTAATTTAATACGTTATTCACAAAAGGAAAAAAAAAATTGAGGTATCATAAATCTGTAATCATGAGACACAACTCCGTACACGACAAGGAAGCAAGATCCATTCTCAAATTTGAATTTCCGCTATTTTAAATTGGAAATTTATTTGGACAAAGAAAATGGAAATGGGGTAGGCGGGATTAAAAAACAAAAAATTATAAAAAAAAATGTTTTTTTCCCTCAGATTCTTTTGGTCTCGGAAGAGGGTGCTTTATGAGAGCAGGGTTAGTTGTGGTGTGGGGTAAAGCAATTGCAACTACAATTACAATGACAAAAGGAATTAGACAAAAAGTGAGATTAAAATGAAAATATAACAGTGAAGGGTGGCATTAATATTAGAAATATACAGAATGACAAGAACCACTCAACATTACCATTGCCTGACATTAGAGATTATGAGCTTACAGCCATTCCTCGGCTCCACATTTTTGAGAGACTCAGCCAATTCTTGGGAGGGCCACAAAACATGCACCAGTCGTAAGGTAGTCAATGACCAAAGTTGTTCAGGAAGCTTTGACAATTTATAACAGTTGTCAATGAGCAGATGTCGAAGTCGAGGCATTGCACCTCTCTTTAATCTCCATTGTCTGACATCTTTTCCCCTCATATGAAGCACTTGAAGTTGCGGGAACTCTCCCATGCCAATATCAAGAACAATATTACCATCAAACCGAATACTACCGATGGATTTAATTTTCAAGATTTGAAGGCTGGTAAGTCGTCCTAGTGTCTTCAAGAAAGGGTGGGGATTAGGGAATACATCTATATTCAAGGTTATCTTGGTAAGATTTGATGGAAACGCATTGGTGTCTGATGGAACTTTCAGGTCGCCAATTATTTTTAGGCTATGAAGATTGCTGAGGCGGTGTAGACTTGATACCAAACTGATTCATAGGGTGCTTTATGACAGCGCAAAAGTAATTTTCGCAACCTAGGAAATATGGCACTGTTCAACAGGGTAATAATTTGTTGTGGATACTTACTCCATAACACAAGGCTTTGGAGATTCTCAATTCTATTTGCTGTTGGCAGGATGACTGGCAACTTCCCTATCCCTGTCAAATAAAGATGTCTCAGCCGCTTCAACGTCCAAATTTTACTCGATACTGTCGTTTCATATGTTACATGCAGTGTTTCTAGATTCCAAAGGCTGCATACACAATCTGGAAGGTGCTTGACTCCTATTCTCAAGTATCTTAGATGGATCATCCTCTTGAAATCTCTGGACACTGAATAAGACCAAAACCCATGATACATATTACAACCAAGCACACGAGCCAACTTGAAGTTTTTCAAAACATGAACTAGGTCCATTCTATCCCTACCAAAGATGAACATAGAACGAGTGCATGATTTGTGAAATGTGTTTGCAGAGACATCAGAGTCTCGTTTCCGGTGGATGGACAATCTACGGGGATTGGTATTACTCACGGAATCAAGGTTGGAGTCTGTGCAAACCTCCAGAAACTTATCAGACTTGCTTTCTGATATGCAAAGATCACGTATAAGATCATGAATCCGACATGTCTTCACACCCCCATCACTCCTCCTTTTTTCCACTTGCACCAGACTGCGATCCACGAGCTCATCCAAGTAAAAGTCAGCTACATCTTCCAGTTCTGTTGTATCTGCAATTCCAGTTTTTTGTGGTTGTATGAACCCTTCTGCGATCCAATATTTGATCAAATCCCTTGCTCTGATCTCATAGTCCTCTGGATAGATTCCAAAATACAAAAAGCAAGGCTTTAATCTTCCAGGCAAGCAGTCGTAGCTGAGCTTCAGTATATCCATCACTTCAGCCTTATCCTCTTTAAGATGCCAACTCAGTTCCTTGATTCTTGACCACTCTCTTTGCGACTTCTCCTTCTTGGCAACGTGTCCTGCTAAAACCACAATGGCAAGTGGTAAACCCCCACAAGTTTTTACCATGGATCTACCCAGAGGCTCTAAATCAGACGGGCATTCTTCACCTAGAAAAATCTTCTTTGTGAAGAGTTGCCAGCTTTGATCTTCATTGAGGATGGGAAGGTAGTAGGGAGACGCAGTTCCAGCATAGTGTGCCACCTCTTTGTTGCGACTTGTTATGAGTATTCTACTGCCTCTTTGCTCATCTGGAAAGGCTCCTTTAACCTCATCCCATACTTGGGTTTCCCAGATGTCATCAAGCACTAACAGATACTTCTTCCCCTTCAACCATTCTGCTACCTTCTTTTTCAGTTCTTCCTCACTTAAATCTTCAAATTCAGAGGTGGATGACATTGAACATTTGAGAAGGCTGAGAAGTAATTCCTTGGGTCTGTAATCGTTGGACACAGAAACCCATGCAAGGCAAGGAAACCGCAGCCGCACTTGATTGTTGTTATAGATCTTACGGGCAAGAGTGGTCTTACCCAACCCTCCCATTCCAATTATGGAAACAACTTTAAGACGTGACTCACTTTCCATGAGTTCCTGAATTACATGGCTTGAGTCATGCACTAAGCCCACTACATCTTCTTCCTCCACCTCCCTCCTTCTTTTGCGGAGTGATTCTGATTCTGCAGCAGGTTCTTCGCTTAGGAATTCACCTTCTCCGATGCCATATCTCTCCCTGTTCTTATAGATCTCATCGATCCGACTCTTGATGTTCTCTATCTCAGCGTTGACTTCGTGAAGCACCATGACTTTTTTCTTTAAATGGAATAACTTGCTCAGTATGTTTCTGTGTTTATGGTTGGTGATGCTGGCAACGTAGGTGTCAACTACATCTTCAGCTTTGTAGGCGACATCTCTGATTTGGGTCACCAGTTCTTTCACTATCTCATCACTGCGCTTCCCCTTAGAGCTCTTGAGGAAGATGTCTATAAACTTGAGCTCATTGCAGAGGGAATTGACTTTGGGATCGACGCCAGAGAGCAACTTGTGCTCATCTTCAAGCAGCCGTGACAAGTTCTGCAGCAGGAACCCAACAACACTATCTGCCATTTCTGCCAAACAGGAAATCTTGCGTGGAAACTCTAGAGTTTGTGGACATATGATATACAGAGTATAGAAGTAAAGATAACAAGTGGACGCCAATACCGGGAAATAGCGTGAATACGCGTGGACCCACGTTTCTACCAACCTTTATAAATATTAATATATTTGATGACTCTGATTTTTTTTATATTGCGAGTTTTGTTTAATTGTTATCGTGTTTCTGGAATCACAGACTTCCATAGTTTTGAAACAAAAATTAGTTAGAATTATAAAATGCAGAGTCTTTAACAATAATCTTTAAAAATTGTTATTGTGTTCTATCCAACTTTGAAGAGATTTTTTGCAAGTAAAGAAAATGAATAGGTGCCACATACATACTAGCTGCGTTAATAACGGAGATCAAAACTTAACTTATACGTGTGTACAGAAATTAAAACTTAATAATTTTTTCGTATATGAAAAAATTATAAAGACAACCATGAAGGCCAAAATATCAATGAAACTAATTATTTTAATATTGTTTAATAAATGAGTACGGAGAATAAATCCGGTTTGCCTTGAGAGAAAACTTGACTCCAACACCACTTCATGTCAAGTTTTTCTTTTTTAAGTCAGGTGCTCCATGTCAAGTTTTATCATGAAATGAGTAAATTCCTACAATAATTAACACTTAAAAATTTCGTGAACTAAATTCCAAATTTATGGTGACATGTTATCATCCTTAATTCCCTCATACCTTCGTGGGTTAGTAATTAGTATACCTTCCGAACAGCACATTTGGATTAAAAATTGTTTCTTTTAACAAGGTCGATGACTCGAAGCATACTCCTTCCCCCGGAAGAAATTGTCATGGCTGTACCCAAAAATAAATAAGCCTTTTTTAAAAATGATTTATCCTTCTTAAAATTAAGTTACAATCATGAAATAATGCAAATTAAATCAAAAGGTAAATACAGTTTTACTTGTATAGCCTAAAGACAAATTTCTTTCAGATTAAATTTTCCACACAAAACCCAAGATAGGAACACACAGACAATATCATTAATATCTGACGGCAACACAACATGGAGGTACAAAAACCTGACTCAGAAGTCCATAAGAAATAAATCCAATTATTTCCAATTCTATGTTTTCACTGACTAAATTGGAAACTATAACCTAACAATGATGCAAACAAAAAACTGCAAGTTAAATATTTTATGTTGCAAGACAATACAGAGAGTATAAAATTTCAAGTTACAACATAATATGGACCATTAGAGAAAAATTAGAGTTACATATTCAAAGGAGAGGCGTAAGAAAAGGGTAAATCGCTATATTGACGTAAAGCTTTTCCAAAAGCTAAACAATTTACGACTTCCAGTTTGAAAGAGGATAGAAATAACAAGCGTATCTGTGTATATAAACATGGGTTTGAGATACAACTGGATCAAAAAATATATAATGATACAGCTTTTGATATTAAGTTTGTGTTCATCATTTACATTAGTAGTTAACTCATAATAATAAGTTTTACATAAGTGGTTAGCTTAAACAGTAAGATGTCAATTTAAATACAGTGAACTTAGAACCAAATTTGGTTTTTTTAAGTGTTGCAAGTGGCATTCAAATACTATTTAAAGTCAATTTTATATTTTCATTCTAGAATTGGCTAACTAAAAATATGATATTGAAATGAATCAATTTCAACACGTGTAGATCATAGAAGCAGTGTTATTCAAACCGGTTCGGACCGGCCGGTCCGACCGGTTGAACCGGGAACCGATCCCCTAACCGGTCCGGTTTTGTCATCAAACCGGTCATGCAATTGACCCGGTCAAAAACCGGTCAAACTCGGTCAAATCGGCCAAAACCGGCCAAAACCGGTCAAAAACTGGTCGGTCGAACTGGTCCGAGTTTTTTTTTATGTGTTTTTCTTAAATTTTTTTTGGCTTTTTTTTTTAAAAAAATTTAGGATTATTATCCATAGTTATTTTAGATTTTGAAGTATGAATGAATTTTTTTTATTCAAATAATATTAGTTATATATTTATATATAACAGATACATATATAATTTTAAATTTTTAATATATACCAATTCAAACTGGTTTAATTACTGAACCACCGGTTGAACCACTGAATCACTGACCCGTTACCTCGATCGATTCAATGACCAAACCGATTTTCACAACACTGCGTAGAAGACAGTATATATATCATAAGAAAAGAGCCCCATAAGCGGGGATTATCAATTTTTTTTTTCTAGCTTGTTTTTTGTGTTTCGGAAGATTCAACACCGCAAAAGAAAAAAATTCTTATTGTTTTCTGAATGAATTTATTGTCAAGTTTTCCAAACAGCTCCAGTTAATATAATGATATTTCAACAAACCTGTGGAACACTGGTGTTTTCATGGTCACCAGTTGTTTACAATGACAAAATATAAAAGAAAACAGTACTTATTGGGTGTGGAATAGTTTTGATTAGATGAAGTATGGATTAAAAGTTAATAATATAAAGCGTATAAATTTATGTGTGCATACTAATATAACTTCTTGGAAAAGTTGCGTTTTATGTTATGACTCAACAATTTTAAACTAAACTTGTTTGAAACATCAATTCAGAAGAGAAAATTCAACATTCAATTTCCTGGTTTGCATAAATGAAATTACTTTTTTTTGAAGGAGAAATTTTTTCTTAGGGAGCGGTTGGTTTGATAGAAGTAGAAGAAAAACTTAAATACTAAACTCTAAAATATATTTATTGAGTACAGTATTTCATGGAGTTGAAAAAAGAAAAATGTAAGATTACAATTTCGTTTTGATTTGAATATGAACTGAAAAAATTAGTTAATAAAATGAATATGAAAAAAAAACAAGTAATTTTTCTCAATTTGATAACCAATCCAATTCAAAAAATAGGTAGTTTTTGATATATTTTTTTAATAAACTTTTCTATTTATTAATTCTTTAGTTAATATAATTTTAGAACTTAAGTTGAAGTCTTGAAGGCATAATTAAAAGATGTCTATAAAAAATCTTAATCTTCTAATACATGTTTGTCCTAGTCAAATTTTAATTTGAAGAATATGAAATGAGTTTTATCCACAAAATAATATATTATTTTGTAAAGGCATAATGAAATTGCGTTCTAATTTCTAATCCTAACCCATTATTTAAATTTGAGGAAGAAAAAAAACATTTCATTAGTCAAAGTGTCAAACTATATTAAGTAAAAAAAAAAAAAACTACTCCTTAAATCGAATAGACAATTATTTCGGTAGCACAAACCATTCTATGGTCAACCGGTCATCACGTGCCCCTTCTTGTGATCAAGAGTCTTAAGAGTGTTCTTCAAATAAATAAATAAAATCCTAAAAGTGGATTTTTCTATAAAAGAAAAGAGAGAAAGTGATTCTAGTTTTCTTTCTTTTCGAAAAGAAAATATGACTATTATCCAAAATTCGAAACTAAAAGGTCTCTTACGTCACCTTTCACGGACTCATTCATCTCCTTTTTTCCCAAACACATTTGCTTTAAACTTAAATTTTTTATATAAATTTTTTTAAAAATATATATAGAATTTGCATTTAAAAAAAATATACTATTTTAAAAAATAAACTTAAATAAACTCACCTATTATATATATTACCATTTTCTCTTTTATTATTATTATATGAAGAAGAGAGACACCATGTGTCTCTCGAAATTTTTTAAATGATAAAAAGAAATAAAAGTTAAATACAATTAATAAAAAATGAGAGAATAAAAAAAATTAATAATATAAAAATAATGACAAGTTAATATAAGTTTTAAAACAATTAAAATATAAGAAATAATTTAAAATTAACATTATTTAATGAAAATAAAGAATGATTAATAAGTGATTACTTAATTTTGATTAGTAAATAATTTTTAATTTGTATAATTGAAGATGATTAATTATTATTATTGTAATATTATTAAGAACATAATAAAATGGTCTAAAAATGTAGATAGAAAATTTTTATAGAAAGTTATTTTTTTTTATATATTGGTATAGATTATAATAATAATAATAATAAACAGATTATAATAATAATAATATTATTATTATTATTATTTGTACCATTCATCTCCAATCTCGTGCTGGCGCGAGGACCCCAACTTCCCTACCCCAACAGCCTCTCGAGTCTTCAACAAACAAGCAAACACCACTGATCGTGTGACCAAGACGACGATGGAGATGCTTCGCAGAAGCAGCAGAAGAGTAAGGTCTCCGCGTGTGTGTGGTTGCTTTTGTCACTCTCACCCTCACCGTTGAGTGTCGTTAGCGCCGCCCACGGCGTGTTCAACGTGAAGTGCAAGTACCAGGACCGCTCCCTCTCCGCCCTCAAAGCCCACGACTACCGCCGCCATCTCTCCCTCCTTGCCGGCGTCGACCTCCCCCTAGGAGGCTCCGGCCGCCCCGACGCTGTCGGGTCAGTCCCTAATCACTGATTCCTTCCTTCAATTTTTGGACCATAGCGTTGTTTCCGATCGTCTTCTGAACTGATTCATTCTATTTATAGCCTTTATTACGCTAAAATTGGGATTGGAACTCCTCCGAAGAATTACCATTTGCAGGTGGACACTGGCAGTGACATTATGTGGGTGAATTGCATTCAGTGCAAATAATGCCCCAGCAGAAGCAACCTTGGTGTATGCTTCTAATCTTTTTAGTTTAAGCTACCGTTATTATCTTCATTACTTGCCAAACGTGCTTGCTTAGTTTTTTTGTGTGTGTGTGTGTTTTGTGTGTGCATTTTTAAATTTAGGATGGGTTAGAACATGAGTTTAAAGTCTATGCATTGTGTAGAGATCTTTTACGCTGTCAACTAATCGGAAATCATGCTAGGGGTGACTGTCAAATTATTGTAAAAGTCAACAAAATTACCTTACATGGGAGTTTCTAATTGGTTGACTGTCAGGGCGTGTACTATGGTAGACCGTAGACCATGCCTTGCAAGACCATTCTCACATGGCTGAATCATGTACAGCCTTCTCATTTCAACATTTGATGTTTTAGTCATTTGAATTTCTTTTTCTCTGTGTATCGAAGATGGACCTTACACTCTATGACATAAAGGAATCCTCCTCTGGTAAATTTGTTCCCAGCGATCAAGAGTTTTGCAAAGAGATCAATGGAGGTTTGCTGACCGGATTCACTGCTAATATTTCCTGTCCATATCTGGAGATATATGGTGATGGGAGCTCAACTTGCTGGTTACTTTGTAAAGGATATCGTACTTTATGATCAAGTGTCTGGGGACCTTAAAACTGATTCAGCTAATGGAAGTATTGTATTTGGGTGAGTTTTCTTGTGGCAGTAATGCGTGCTATTATGTATTGTGTATGTCTATTACTTTTGATCTGTTGCTGTTAGTGGACATTAATTTCTCATAAGTCATGAACTCAGATACCAATACCATGCATGTTTGATGATAGTAATTTAACCTGTTGCTTTAGTTGCAAATTTACCATAATTTCTCATATCTGGATATGATATTAACACAAAGTGGGTGCACCGGTGTGTAGGTATTGCTTTTCAAAAACTGTGTGAGTATGCTTTTTATTTCATTATGAAGCATATAAATTGTGTCCAACTCCTCACCAAAACTAATATTGGTGCCTGAGAAAATACTTGACTTTGATATTGGTTTGGTCAGCTACCAATTTGAGTAAGATTGAGAGTGAGACTGCTGACGTTGATATTGATATATTCTTGTACTTCTTGCAGTCCCCCTTTTGTTGTGTTCCAAGCTTCAACCCTACTCAATCTGAGAATAAATTTATGTAAAAAAAATATTGAATAATTCAGCATTTGTGCAGTCAGTTGCCTTTGTTTTATCTTTGTTAGGTATGTTAAATGCTAATAGCTTCCTTTAGCACAATAGCAGCGCTTGAATTTAAAATCTTCCAATGCTAAATTTTCAGTTTAACCAAACATGCTGTAAATAACATAGTTTAGTAAATATTGAGGCAGTGAATAGAACACCTTATCATATGGAACACTACTAGAAAAACCTTTTTCTAATACTCAAACAGCTTGATGTGATTTTGGAGGCATTTAGGTTATAATGGTTGCCTGGTGATTCTTATTGTGTATGATAATTTAATGTTGTGTATTGGATACAGCTTTTGGTTCATATTTCTCCCTATTTTTATATTTAAAATGAGTTTTTTTCTGTTTTGTAGGTGTGGTGCTAGCAATCTGGAGATCTAAGTTCTTCGAATGAAGAGGCACTTGGTGGAATACTTGGATTTGGAAAAGCTAATTCATCAATGATTTCACAACTTGCTTCTTCTGGCAAAGTGAAAAAGATGTTTGCTCATTGCTTAAATGGAGTAAATGGAGGTGGTATATTTGCTATTGGGCATGTTGTGCAACCTAAAGTGAACATGACTCCATTATTGCCAGATCAGTATGCCATTCACTTAATACACTTTAGAATGAGATTAGTTTTTCTTATAGTGTTATTAATTACTCTTTTGAGGATAAGTTCGTTTTAGTTTTTTTATCATGTATTTGTTAGTGACTACATTATTTTTTGTGCAAACATTTTAATATATTTCATGATATAATAAAGCATGAAGCTTCTATTGAATTTGGGCTAAATTAACCCAAAAACTAGCTCATGAGGTGAGGATTTCCCAAGCCTTTATAAGCTCTACTCTAGCCTATCCTTGCTAGGTACTCCCTTTGGACTCATATATAAGCAAAAATAACTAATTTCACACTAATTAAGAAAGTTAGTTGACATCCTTTAATTTTAGTAATTTCAAGCAAAAAATAAGGTTATTTCTAAAATATCTGCATTTGAACTTGCTATCATGAATAAAAAAGAGTAATTGAAAATAGAATTAGAATTAAATGAGGGGTGTTTTAGGAATGATAGCATTAAATAAGACAAAATTAGTTAGATTTGGTTATATTTAAGTCCAACATACAAGACCGCTTTTTTGCTTATATATGAGTCCAGAGGGAGTACTGATTATTTAATGAATTGTTATTAAGTCATCAGTGACATGTCTCAACACATCTACACTCTAAATGGAATGTAGGCCTCAACTGGTTAACAAGGTCATCATTTCAGTGGTATTAAAATTTTGGTTTAAAAGATTCTTTGAAGCTGAAGGTGTCATGTGTAAATTGTAATTGGAATGTAAAGTGAACTCATGTTAGTTGAAGCTGGCGGTAGGATTTCAGTGGTCTTCAACCAAGAAAATCAGCACTTTCTTCCCCTATATTCTAAATGAAAAAACAAGATATCTTTGTTAAATGTTCATATCCGTGCTTGATGCTTCTATATGCTGGATGTTGGTCAATTTCTTTATGCACTCATAGTTTTGTTTACTTTTACTAGAATTGACATCAGACTGGGGCTGAATCAACCTTGGAAGCTTGCCCAAGTCATTATAAGTAGTATCTAGGCCAGATATATAGGTAGTGTTTGGCCCAACTATTTTTTTCTTTTTCTTCTCTTTAAAAGGAGAAGCTGAGCCAAACACATTCAGAGAAAAACTCTTAATATTTGAGGACCATTTAATAAACGAAAAGGGAGAAAAATAGCATTTAAAACCCCCCAAACTAAAATAGCATTTTCCAGGATAGGACTATTCACTCTCTCACTTTGTCATTCCACTTGGGAAATTTTTACTGTTCCCTTTCATAGAATTCTAATAGCATCTTCATTTTGTTTTCATTTTGGTAGATGTCTTATCCTCATGTTATACATTTTTTCTATTTTCACTGTAGTATGCAGTAATGAATGTATGCTCTGAAATTTTTTCATTTTAATTCTGTTGCTCATTTTACAGTATCGGTTCACATATTGTCGTATGATTTTTATTTGATCGTGTTAATGTTCTTTCTTAATCTGCAGTGGCTGGTTTATGGTTTTATTCTCTTTGTTGGTTTCCGTGTTGCAGATGTCTTGATTTCTGTTTCTTTTTTCCTTTTTATTTTTAGTGGTGTGATCTGTAATCCATGAGGATTTCTTATCCTGTCTCTATATCTTCCTTTTCTGTCTTAATAAATTCTTTTCTTGATAATAATAATAACGATATTGGCATGTAAATTGTAATCTATATTATATGTTAAAGGAATTGTCTAGGAAATCTTGCTAATTTGACTTTGGGTTTGATACGTGGACAAAAAATATTTGCCATTTGAAATCTTAATTTGATACTTGGAAAAAGTCTTTGTGAAATTAAGTTACAATATTTTTGTAGGTTTAGTTCTATGAACTTTCTAATTGAGTATGTATTGTTGGACTGCTCCGAGCCCTTTGCATATCCTATGCCTTTATGTCAGTATTATCAGCTTCATGTAGGGGTGTAATGGTTATTTTATTTTATGTTGCAGTGTTGATGATGGATTTCCAGCTGTCACATTTTATTTTGAAAATGGGCTCTCGTTGAAGGTTTATCCACATGATTATTTATTTCTCTCTGTAAGTATATTGCAAATCTCATTATATCTTTGTGTTTTGTTATGATTATCAGAGTTTTATTTGGCTTGTTTTGGGACCTATTGTCAGCCTTTCTCATATCTAACAATTAATAATATTTTTTTCGAATATTGATTTGTTTTTTCGTGAATCAATATTCTTAGTTTTTATTGATTTAGAGCTCTTAATTTGTTTACGTTATAAATGAATTCATATATAAATAGATAGGAACAAAGTTACTTCAAGAGTAACTCTAAGAGAGTTACTCATCATCTTCACCATTTATTTTCTTAAAATCTAATGATTAAGATTAGTTACTCACTACAACTATTAGATTTCAAGAAAATGAAAGGTGTGAGGATGGAGAGTAACTCTAAAAGAGTTTCTCTTAACGTAACCTGATACCTCCTCTCTCTCCCCCTCTGTGTGTGTGTGTGTATATATATATATATGTGTATATATATATATATATGTGTGTGTGTGTATATATATATATATATATATATATATATATATATATATGACCCAACTGCATCTTGGCCTAACTGTATTCTGGGCTTAAGTAACAAAAAGTTGCTTCTGCCCAAAATGTCCACAATGCTTATTAAAAACCTTTTGTATCCCATCTGCTTCAAATTAGTTTTGAGTTCCAGAACGGATTCTGGAGTTGCAATTTGCAAATGCAGCAAACATTATCTTTTCGTATTTTGAAACCTTATTAACCATTATTCTTTTTGTAATTTTAGATACCCACAATAGTTTTAAAATGATTTTTCAAAAGACTCGTTAATTAATGTGGACTACTATGGAGCAGGTTTTTTAATGTCAATGATTTCTATGATCATAATCTTTATATACCATACTATAAATAAAATACTAATGTGCATCTGAAGGGAGATTTATGGTGTATTGGTTGGCAAAATAGTGGGACACAATCAAGAGATAGCAAAAATATGACCTTATTGGGAGGTATTCTCTTCAAATCCTTTTCTGTACCGATAGATATATTTGTCACCAATTTGCTGAATACTGCTTTCAGCTTTAGAATGGGACTTCCATAGCCATTATAAGAGGAAAGAAAGGGTTACTTTTTAATGGAATTTTGAGATAAAAGATATTTTTTGAACCTGATTACATCTGAGTTCTTAAATAAACAAGACAAATACATTATAAATGCATATCGTGGAATACATTTGTATAGGATCTTGTCAGTATCTTAACTGAATATTTGAAAGAAATTGGGCTGCGTTCTGTATTTTTTTATACAAGTTCTTAAATCAAAAGATAGTAGAAGTTTGCTTTCGATCACTACATCCTAAATCTTCTTTCTAAAGCAAAAGAGGATTTAGCTGAGAAGGGCCTTTTTCTTTGTTTTTTTCCTTTTTCCTTTTTATTTAATCTGGCCAAAGATGTGATGATTAGTTGATAGGGGGCTTAAAGGTGTGAATGTAGGTTCGGACAACCTTTTGCAATTTGCTGGTGATACTATCTTGTTTATGGAGGAGGATAGTGAAAGTTTTGTAGCATATTATTGGTCCTGAAATTTTTTATGGAGACAAGTGGCCCCATGCTTGTTTTGGAAGAAACTTACAAGCTAAATATTTTAATAAATGTATTATTTTTACTGGTGGAAGAAATTTCCTGATATTTTTTCCAGATGTAAATTATAATGGAGTTATCAATAATAACTTTGGATCACTAGAAAGCTTGCTTTCCATGACCTTAGTATGCAGCCTCACCTTTATTTGTATTTGTTGCAGATTTAGTGCTTTCAAATAAATTTGTCTTCTATGACCTTGAAAATCAGGCTATTGGATGGACTGAGTACAACTGTAAGTATCATTCTTAGTTCTTTATAATCTTCAGTATTTTAAATAATATAAAATATTTGTAGATTTTTGTGAAAATATCTATAATAGAACATGTAAATTTAGTATTTTTATTTCACATTTGTCTAAACTCTCCCATTTTTGTGAAAATTGAAAATGAAAAATAATAAAACATTTTTCTTAAACCGAGTTGACCCTTAGTTCTTAATTCCGAGAAAGGAATAGTCCTATGTAGTTTATCGATCCAGATTAAAACTTTAAAGTATCTGCATGCTCATCGTGGAGGTGTTTGATGTAAAAGTGGCGTCCTTATTTTTTTTTATTCACTTACTTCTTGTTTCACGTCAGATTTCTTACTTATGTTTAATTGATGAATTAAAGATAATATATGATTGGCATGTTATATAAAGGTTTGGGTAGAATTGCCAAAGAAATTATAAGAAATCAAATTCAAATACTTGCATTATTTCCTTTAATTTAGCATAATTGCTCATTTAATAATATTTTCTATGTTGTATCTTTATGTTCCAGATGGTCCCTTTTTAATTCTTTTCTTCTTCATTTTTTCTTTCTTTTTTCCTTTCTTTTCTTTTATCTTATTTTTCTTTTTTCTTTTCTTTTTGTTTTTTTCTTTCTCGTATCTATCATTGGGTTAATTTACCGTCGACCTTAATTAACTTGGATTAAAAATGCTTTTGATGTTAATGTTGATGTGTACGTGTATCTCACAGGTTTTTCAAGCATTAAAGTGAGGGATGAGCGAACGGGAACAGTCCATTTAGTTGGTTTCCACTACATTTCTTTTGCTTGTGGTTTAAACATCAACCGAGTGATGATTTTGTCTCTACTTGCTCTACTTCATAATTTGGTTTATTGAAATGGAGCAACAAATACATACACCAAAGTCAAAATTATGGTCAAAGGATAGAAAGAACATAAAAAAATGCTATGTGAGAAATTGAATTTTCAGGAACTTCCATGATTTCTAAATATAATCTTCAAGGAAAACTAGGACACTGACCATTGGGAACCTTCGCTGTGAGTAAATTGCAAAATCTTACCAGCAATTGTATACGTTATTAGATTTTGATATTTGACTTAGCTTGGGTCTCAATGTCAAATGTATAATTAACATGATACAAGTCACGCATGGAATTGAAGTTATAGTTGCAAAATATTTAACATTAGTTATTGTAGAACATTTATGTGCTGGTTGATTCTATTTGTTTGACCTATTTTTAGCAAGAGTTATAATATTGTTACCACAAATAACATTTTTTACAATTCATTTTTTTTTCTTTATCTCTTTGTATTGTATTAACTATTTTATTTCATTTTCTCTCCCTTTTCGTCTAATTTCTCTAATTTGTAAAAGTAGTTATGTACAGTTATAATTTTTTTTTAACAAAGGTGCCGAATGAATATTTTATTTAACATTAACATAACCTTTTTAGAGTTTTAGATAGGATAATTTGATAATCAATGTTTTACTTTGGAGCTTATAATTTTTTTTCTTAGTCAGTTGAATAATTAGCTTTAACAATTAAACGTGCTAAATGAATTTGTTTTTTTCTTCTTCTTTTGAGTGGATGTAAAGGAATACGGTTAATTTTTAATGGCTATGGTGACTATGATAAAGTTAATACTAATAGGATCACTTTTGTAGTGTAGTAACAATATGTTGTGAGGAATGATTAGTAATTCAAAATTAAATATAATTAAACTATATATATACGTATATTTATATATTCAAGTTTTTATGGGAAACCAATTAGAAATATTTTTGGAAAATATCATTTTACATTACTGTAATTTTTTAAAATATATATTATTAAATATGAGAAACTAATTTTTTTTAACATATAATTCCCAAAAAACAAAAAATTTCTCTTTTACATGACGTCCCCTTAATTTAATATATTATTCACAAAAGGAAAAAAAAAAAAAAAAACTTGAGGTATTATAATTCTGTAATCATGAGACAACTCCATACACGGCAAGGAAGCAATATCCATACTCAATTAGAATTTCCGCTATTTTAAATTGAAAATTTATTTAGACAAAGAAAATGGAAATGGGGTCGGGATTAAAAAACAAAAACTTATAAAAAAAATGATTTTTTTTTCTCGGATTCTTTTGGTCTAGGAAGAGGGTGCGTTAGGAGAGCAAGTTTAGTTGTGGTGTGGGGTAAAGCAATTGCAATTAAAATTACAAAGATAAAAGAAAATAGACAAAAAGTGAGATTAAAATGAAAATATAACAGTGAAGGGTGACATTAATATTAGAAATATACAGAATGACAAGAACCACTCAACATTACCATTGCCTGACATTAGAGATTATGAGCTTACAGCCATTCCTCGGCTCCACATTTTTGAGACTCTCAGCCAATTCTTTGGAGGGCTTCCAAACATGCACCAGTCGTAAGGCAGTCAATGACCAAAGTTCTTCTGGAAGCTCATACAAGTATTCACACCTGTCAATGACCAGATGTCGAAGTCGAGGCATCGCACCTCTCTCTAATCTCCATTCTCTGACAAGCAGTCCCCTCATATGAAGCACTTGAAGGTTCGGGAACTCTCCGGATCCCATGCCAATATCAAAAACAATATCAACACCGATGGATTTAATTTTCAAGATTTGAAGGCTGGTAAGTCGTCCTAGTGTCTTCAAGAAAGGGTGGGGATTAGGGAATACATCTATATTCAAGGTTATCTTGGTAAGATTTGATGGAAACGCATTGGTGTCTGATGGAACTTTCAGACACCTCAAAGTTAATTTTCGCAACCTAGGAAATATGGCACTGTTCAACAGGGTAATAATTTGTTGTGGATACTTACTCCATAACACAAGGCTTTGGAGATTCTCAATTCTATTTGCTGTTGGCAGGATGACTGGCAACTTCCCTATCCCTATCAAATAAAGATGTCTCAGCCGCTTCAACGTCCAAATTTTACTGGATACTGTCGTGTCATATGTTACATGCAGTGTTTCTAGATTCCAAAGGCTGCATACACAATCTGGAAGGTGCTTGACTCCTATTCTCAAGTATCTTAGATGGATCATCCTCTTGAAATCTCTGGACACTGAATAAGACCAAAACCATTGATCATGATACATATTACAACCAAGCACACGAGCCAACTTGAAGTTTTTCAAAACATGAACTAGGTCCATTCTATCCCTACCAAAGATGAACATAGAACGAGTGCATGATTTGTGAAATGTGTTTGCAGAGACATCAGAGTCTCGTTTCCGGTGGATGGACAATCTACGGGGATTGTTATTACTCACGGAATCAAGGTTGGAGTCTGTGCAAACCTCCAGAAACTTATCAGACTTGCTTTCTGATATGCAAAGATCACGTATAAGATCATGAATCCGACATGTCTTCACACCCCCATCACTCCTCCTTTTTTCCACTTGCACCAGACTGCGATCCACGAGCTCATCCAAGTAAAAGTCAGCTACATCTTCCAGTTCTGTTGTATCTGCAATTCCAGTTTTTTGTGGTTGTATGAACCCTTCTGCGATCCAATATTTGATCAAATCCCTTGCTCTGATCTCATAGTCCTCTGGATAGATTCCAAAATACAAAAAGCAAGGCTTTAATCTTCCAGGCAAGCAGTCGTAGCTGAGCTTCAGTATATCCATCACTTGAGTCCTATCCTCAGTAAGATGCCAATTCAGTTCCGTCATTCTTGACCACTCTCTTTGTGACTTCTCCTTCTTGGCAACCAGTCCTGCTAAGACCACAATGGCAAGTGGTAAACCCCCACAAGTTTCCACAATGGATCTACCCAGAGGCTCTAAATCAGACGGGCATTCTTCACCTAGAAAAATCTTCTTTGTGAAGAGTTCCCAGCTTTCATCTTCATTGAGGATGGGAAGGTAGTAGGGAGACGCAGTTCCAGCATAGCGTGCCACCTCTTTGTTGCGACTTGTTATGAGTATTCTACTGCCTCTTTGCTCATCTGGAAAGGCTCCTTTAACCTCATCCCATACTTGGGTTTCCCAGATGTCATCAAGCACTAACAGATACTTCTTCCCCTTCAACCATTCTGCTACCTTCTTTTTCAGTTCTTCCTCACTTAAATCTTCAAATTCAGAGGTGGATGACATTGAACATTTGAGAAGGCTGAGAAGAAATTCCTTGGGTCTGTAATCGTTGGACACAGAAACCCATGAAAGGCAAGGAAACAGCACCCGCACTTGATTGTTGTTATAGATCTTGCGGGCAAGAGTGGTCTTACCCAACCCTCCCATTCCAATTATGGAAACAACTTTAAGACGTGACTCACTTTCCATGAGTTCCTGAATTACATGGCTGGAGTCATGCACTAAGCCCACTACATCTTCTTCCTCCACCTCCCTCCTTCTTTTGCGGAGTGATTCTGCTTCTGCAGCAGCTTCTTCGCTTCGGAATTCACCTTCTCGGATGCCATATCTCTCCCTGTTCTTGTAGATCTCATCGATCCGACTCTTGATGTTCTCTATCTCAGCGTTGACTTGGTGAAGCACCATGACTTGTTCTTTGAGGTGGAATAACTTGCTCAGTTTGCTTCTATGTTTTTGTTTGGTGATGTTGGCAACGTAGGTGTCAATAACGTCTTCAGCTTTGTAGGCGACATCTCTGATTTGGGTCACCAGTTCTTTCACTATCTCATCACTGCGCTTCCCATTAGAGCTCTTGAGGAAGATATCAATAAACCTGAGCTCATTGCACAGAGAATTGATTTTGTCCTCCACGCCAGAGAGCAACTTGTGCTCATCTTGAAGCAGCTGGGACAAGTTCTGCAACAGGAAGCCAACAACACTATCCGCCATTTCTTCCAAACAGGAATTCTAGAGAGTTTGTGGACAGATAAGAGACAGAGTAGAGAACCAAAGATAACAAGTGGACGCCAATACAGGGAAAGAACGCGAATTCGCGTGGACCCACGTTTCTATCTACCTTTTTAATTCTAGTTTGACTTTTCAACGTTAATTGTATATCCTTTTTTTTTTTCTCTTTAAATATTAATATGTTTGATGACTCTGGTTTTTTTAGACTGAGTTTTGTTTAATTGTTATGGTGTTTCTGAAATCAAAGTCTTCCGTAGTTTGAAACAAAAAAATCAGTTAGAATCATAAATGCAGAGTCTTTAACAATAATCTTTAAAAATTGTTATTGTGCTCTAACCAATTTTTCTGCAGGGCTCAACAAATTCTTATTCTTTTATTAAATGTTTAAATATTATTTTATGGAGATTGCATAGGTGGTGTAGACTTGGTAAACTTACAGTTGGTAATTGTTCGTGGGAAGCAGGATGAAATGGATAGTGCAAAAGTAATTTTCTCATCCTGGGAAATATGTCATTAACAAACATGTCCTTGTTCAGCATCGACACCATTTGTCGATCAAAAGCCCTTAACCACAGAGTTTGAAGATTCATCTTTCTTTCTCTAGCTACTTCTGGTAATTTTACATCCCCTCTCAAATAAAATAATTCAATATTTTAACAATGAAGTTATCAATGTAAAATTATTATTCTCAAATTTTGTCGCAATAATAATCGTCCGGAAAAAAAATTGTTCCAAAATAATTTTTATTTTAGTTATATTAATAATATAGAATATAAAAATGAATTAAAAATGATAAAGATTAATTTTATAAAATTATTATTCTCTTTTATTTATTTATTATTATTATTGCTTAAAATAATTTTGATCGATAATTATAATTATAATGAAAAGGAGGAAGTAACAACCACCTTATGACAAACAATTGTACATAATTAATTGTGGATTAGCTGATTAGCTGTGCTCAACGCCAATACGTGTGGACCGACATTTTTAATTTTGGTTTGACTTTTATTTCTTTTTCTTTTTTACGTTAATGTAAATGACATTTTGTGTTAATTATTCGAGGATGGCTGGCTTTTAATGTGTGAAGGTTGTTAAATAGTGCATGATGAACCAGGCAGGAGTTTACTTCGTGTCATTTGAACTTTGAAGTGATTTATTGCAAGTAAAGAAAATGAATAGGTGCCACATACATGCTAGCTGCGTTAATAACGGAGATCAAGACTTAACTTATACGTGTGTACAGAAATTAAAACTTATATCAATCAAGTTTAATAAGTGAGTACGGACAATAAATCCAGTTTGCCTTGAGAGAAAACTTGACTCCAAGTCCACTTCATGTCAAGTTTTATCATGAAAGGACTAAATTCTTACAATAATTTACACTTAAAAATTTCGGAAACTAAATTCCAAACTTATGGCGACATGTTACCGTCCTTAATTCCCTCATACCTTCGTGGGTTAGTACTTAGTACACCTTCCCAACAGCACATTTGGATTAAAAATTGTTTCTTTTAACAAGGTCGATGACTCCAAGCATACTCCTTCCCTCGGAAGAAATTGTTATGGCTGTACCCAAAAATAAATAAGCTTTTTTTAAAAAATAATTTATCCTTCTTAAAACTAAATTAAAATCTTGAAATTATATAAATTAAATCAAAAGAAAAATACAGTTTTACTTGTATAGCTTAAAGACAAATTTCCTTCAGAATAAATTTTCCACACAAAACCCATAATAGGATCACACAGACAATATCATTAATAATCTCTGACGGCAACAAAACATGGAGGTACAAAAACCTGACTCAAAAAGTCCATAAGAAATAAATCCAATTCTTTCCAGTTCTCATGTTTTCACTGACTAAATTGGAAACTATAACCTAACAATGATGCAAATGAAAAACGGCAGATTTCAGAACAGAATATATAATATGAATCTAGAGACTTGGATTTACAAAAACTCCAAATCTACCAAATATACAGAGAAGGAAAATGACCTCCAGCAACAAAAAAAAAGCCCGGTACCCCTTTCCCTCCAGACAAGAAATATATATATATATATATATATATATATATATATATATATATATATATATATATATATATATAACCCCCCTCTTTCTCCCCTCAAATGCTGTCGAAGGAAATGAAAGATAAATAATGAAAAGAATATTGGCAGAAAACTACCGAAAAATCATCAAAATAATGATCCTTTCTCTTTTGACTGTTGCAGCACAATTTACCCAACCTTTTCGATAAAACCAGCAAGGCTTGGGAGGGACATGGTACAAAACTTG